>QANY01012886.1:485628-518128 GCA_003255025.1 Datisca glomerata
CTTCCTCCCTCCCTCTCTCTCGTTCTCTCTCTCTCGCTCTCACTCTCACACTCTCTCACTCTCCATCATTCTCTCTCTCTCATTGGCTCACTCTCGCACTCCCTCAATCTCTCTCATTCTCCCTCTCGCTCTCTCTTTCTCCCTCCCTCTCTCCCTCCTTTCCTCTCTCCCATTCTCACTATCTGTCCCCTCTCTCTCCTTCTCTCTTTCTTTCTCTCTCTCTCCCTTCCTCCCTCCCTCTGTCTCTTTTCTTCCTTCCTGTCTCACTCTCTCTACCTATCTCACACTCTCTCCCCCACACTCTCTCTCACTCTTACTCTATCTCATTCTCTCTCTCCGACTCTCTTTCTCTCTCACTCTCTCCCTCCCTCCCCTTCTCTCTCGTTCTCATTCACTCATTCTCCCTCTCTCTCACTATCTCTCTCTCACTCTCTCTTTCTCTTTCTCTCCCTCTCTCTCTATCTCTCTTTCCCTCTCTCGCTCTCTCTCTCTCTCTTTCTCTCTCTCGTGCTCCCTCCCTCTCTCACTCTCACACACTATCTTTCTCTCTTTCTCTCTATCTCCCCCCTCTCGTTATCATCTTTATCTTCTCTCTCTCTCTCTCACTCTCGCTCTATGTCATTCTCTCTCTCTCTCACACACGTTCTCCCTCCCTCACTCACTATCACTCTCTATCTCTATTGCTCTTTGACTCTCTCTTACTGCCATTCTTTCACCACACTTTCTCCATCTCTCTATGTCTCTCTATCACTCTCAAACCCACTCTCCCTGCCCACTCTCTTTGCCTCTCTTCCTCTCTCTCCCCCTCTCTTTCTCACACTCTCCCACTCTCTCTCATTCTCTCTCCTGCACTCCCTCCCTCCCTCCCTCCCTCTCTCTCATTCTCTCTCTTGCTCTCGCTCTCGCACTCTCCCTCATTTTCTCTCTCTCTGTCACTCTCGAACTCTCTCACTCTCTCTCATTCTCCTTCTCCCTCTCTCTCGGTCTCTCTCTTTCCCCCTCCCTCTCTCCCTCCCTCCCTCTCTCTCGGTCTCTCTCTCTCCCCCTCCCTCTCTCCCTCCCTCCCTCTCTCCCATTCTCACTCTGTCTCCCCACTCTCTCTTTCGTTCTCTCTTTCTTTCCCTGTCTCTCTCTCCCTCTCTACCTCCTTCTCTTTTCTCCCTCCCTGTCTCACTCTCTCTACCTCTCTCACTCTCTCTCCCCCACTCTCTCTCACTCTCACTCTATCTCATTCCCTCTCTCCCACTCTCCTTCTCTCGTTTTCCCTCCTTCTCTCCCTCTCTCTCGTTCTCTCTCTTACTCTCATTCATTCACTCTCTCTCTCGTCCACTCTCTCTCTCCCTCTATCTTTCTCACTCACACTCCCTCTCTCCCACTCTCACTCTCTCTTTATCTATCTCACTTTCTCTCTCCCCTTCTCATTATCTCACTCTCTCTTCTCTCACTTACTCTCTCTCTTCCTCTATATCCCTCTCTCTATCTGTCTCTCTCACCCCCACTCTCTCTCTCTCATTCACCCTCTCACTTTCTTAGTTTCTCTCTTTCTCTCTCTCCCAGTCCCTCCCTCTCTCTCACTCCCCCTCTCTCTCTCACTATCTCTATTTCCCTCTCTCTCTCCATCTCGCTCTCATGCTTTCTCCCACTCTCTCTATCACTAACTTTCTATGTTTCTCTCTATCTCCCCCTCTCATTATCCACTCTCTCTTCTCTCTCTCTCACTCTCGCTCTATGTCAATCTCTCTCTCTCTCACTCACCCTCTCCCTCCCTCACTCTCACTCACTCTTTCTCTCTATCTCTCTTTGTCTCTCTCTCTATCTCTCTTTCCCTCTCTCTCTCTCATGCTTTCTCCCTCTCTCTCTCTCACTACCTTTCTCAATTTCTCTCTATCTTCGCCTCTCGTTATCCACTCTCCCTTCTTTGTCTCTCTCTGACTCACGCTTTATGTCAATCTCTCTCTCTCTCTCTCTCCCTCTCTCACACTCTCTCCCTCTATCTATTTCTCTCTCTCACCCTCTCACCCACTCTCTGTCTCCCTCTCACTCTCCCTTGCTATCTCGCTCTCCCTCTCTCTCACACACACACATTATCTCTTTATCTCTCTCTCACTCTCTTTCTTTCTTCGCGCTCTCTCTTTCTATTTCTCTCTCTCCCTTTCTCTCTCGTTCTATCACACTCACTCTCTCTCTCCCTCCATCTCTCTCTGTCATACTCTCTCGCTCCTCTCTCTCTCTCTCCCTCTCCCTCTCCTTCTCCCATGCCTCCCTGGCTTTCTCTCCATCTCTCTCATTCTCTCTCTCTCTTCTCTCTCCCTCTCTCTGGCTCTCTCTCCATCACCCTCTGTCTCTATCACCCCCTCTCCCTTTTTCTCTCTCTCTCCCCACTCTCAATCACTCATTCTCTCTCTCCTACTCTCATTATCTCACTTTCCATTTTATCTGTATCTCTCTTTCTCCCTCTCCCTCTCTCTATCTCTTGTGCTCCCACCCTCTCTCTCTCTCACACACTATCTTGCTCTGTTTCTCTCTATCTCTCCCTCTCATTATCCACTCTCTCTCCCTCTCTCTCTCTCTCTCACTCACTCTCGCTCTATGTCGCTCTCTATCTCTCTCTCAGTCACTCTCTCCCTCCCTCACTCTGTCTCTATCTCTGTCTCTCTTTCTTTCTTTCTTCACACTCTTCTCTCCCCCTCTCTCTCTCTTATACACTTCCATGTTCTCTCCCTCTCTCTCGCTCCCTCTCTATCTCTCCCTCTCTCTCTTTCTCTCTCGTGCTCTCTCTCTCAGTCACACACTCTCTCTCGCACTCTATCGGTCTCTCTCAATATCTCACGCACTCTCTCACTCTCTCTTTCCCTCTCTCTCTCTATTTCTCTCTCTCCCTCCCACACTCCCACCCTCAGTCTCTCCCTCCCTCTCTCTCACTCTCTCTCGTTCTATCTCTCGCTCTGACACTCTCTCTCTTTGACGCTCTTGCTCTCTCTCCCTCACACTCTCTCATTCTCTCTCACTCTCTCTCACTGTCTCCCACTATCTCTCTCTCTCTCACGCACACTATCTCACTCTCTCTCTCTTTGTCTCCCTCTCAAACCCTGTCTTTCTTCGCACTCGCTCTCTCTCTTTCCCCACTCTCTATCTTGCTCTCTCTCTGTCTCTCTATCTCTCTCTTTTGATATCTCTCCCTCTCTCTCACTCACTCCCTCTCTCTCAGCCACTCTCTCTCCCTCTCTCTCTCACTCACTCACGATCTTTTTCTCTGTCTCTCTCTCCTCATCTCGTTATCTCACTCTCTCTTCTCTCTTTCTCACTCTATCTCTCTCCCTCTCTCTATTTGTCTCTCTCTCCCTCTCTCTCTCTCTTGCTCGCTCTCTCTTGCTCTCTATCATTCTCTCTCTCGCTCTCACGCACTCTCTCATTCTCGCGCTCTCTCCCCCTTTCTCTCTCCCCCTCTCATGATCTCACTCTCTCTTCTATCTCTCGCTCTCTCTCCCCCCTCTTCCTCTGCCTCTTGCTCACCTCCCTCACTCTCTCCGTCTCCCTCTCTCTATCTCTCTCTCCGTCTCTCTCTCTCATTCCCACTTGCTCTTATCTCTCCATCTCTCTGTTCTCTCACTCCCTCTCTATGACCCTCTCTCTCTCTTTCTCCCCTTCTCCCCATCCCTCCCTCCCTCTCTCTCACCCTCTCTCTCTCTCTGTCACTCCCTCTAACACACTCCCTCACTCCCAATCTCTCACTCTCTCCCCCTCTCACTATCTCACTCACTCTTCTATCTCTCACTCTCTCTCTCCCTCTCGCACACCCTCCCTCTCTCCATACCTCTCCCTCACTCTTTCTCTCTCACTCTCTCTATCTCTCTCTTTGCCTCTCTCTCTTTTGCCCTTTCACTCACCCTCCCTCTCTCCCACCTATCTCACTATCTCTCTATCTCTTTATCTTTGTGTCTCTCGCTTTCTCTCTTTCTCTCTCTCCCCTCTCGTTATCTCACTCTCTCTTCTCCCTCTTGCACTCGCTTTCTCTCACTCTCTCTCTTTCTCTCACTCTCTCTTTCTCTATCTCTCTCTCTCTCTCATAATCCTTCTCTCTCTCTCTCTTTATATTTCTCTCTCTTTCTCAATCTTTCTCACTCATTCTCCCTCTTCTCTCTTTCACTCACTCACACTCTCTCTCTCTCGCTCTCTCTCTCTCTCTCGCTCTCTCTCTCTCTCACTCATTCTCTCTCTCTTCCTCTCTTCCTCTCTCACTATCTCACTCTCTTTTTTCTCTCTCACTCTCACTTTCTCTCTCAATCTCTCCCCCTCTCGTTATCTCACTCTCTCCTTTCTCTCTTGCTCTCTCGCTCTTTCACTCTCTCTCTCCACCTCTTACTCTCTCTCTGTGTCATACCTTCTCGCTCTTCCCCTCCCTCTCCCTTTGTCTATCTCCCTATCTCTCTCTTGCTCACTCGCTCTCTCACTCTCGATCTCCTCTCTGTCTTTCTTTGTGTCATACTCTCTGTCTCCCTCCCTCCCTCTCTCTCCTTCTCCCCCTCCCTCTCTTTCCGTCTCTCTCTTTCTCTATCTCCCTCTCTCTCTTTCGTTCTCTCTTGCTCTTCTCTCTCCCGCTCTCTATCTCTCCCTCTCTCTCTGTCTCCTTCTCCCCCTCCTTCTCTCTCCCTCTCTCTCTCTTTCTCACCCTCTCTCTCTCACACACTCTCTCTCTCTCTCTCTCTCTCTCTCTCCCACTCTCACCCACACGCCATCACTCTCAATTTATCTCTCTCTCCCCTTCTCATTATCTCACTCTCTCTTCTGTCTCTCTCTCAAAATCTTTCTCTCTCTCTTTTTATCTTACTCTCTTTCTCTCTCTGTCCTTTTATCTTACTCTCTTTCTCTCTCTTTCTCACTCTTTCTCTCTCTTCTCTCTTAAACTCTCACTCTCACTCTCTCTCTCTCTCTCTCTCTCGCTCTCTCACACTATCTCACCCCCCTCTCTCAATCATTCTCTCTCTCTCTTCCTCTCTTCCTCTCTCCCTCTCTCCCAATCTCTCTATCTCTTTATCTTTGTCTATCTCGCTTTCTCTCTTTCTCTCTCCCCCTCTCGTTATCTCACTATCTCTTCTCTCTCTCACTCTCACTTTCTCTCTCTCAATCTCTCGCTCTCTCTCTTCCTTTCTCTCTCGGTCTCTCGCTATCTCTCCATCTCTTTCTCTCTGTCTCTATGTTATACCCTCTCTCTCTCTCACTCTCTCTCTCCATCTCTTTCTCTCTTTCTTTGTGTCATACTCTCTCGCTCTTCTCTCTCTCTCCCTCCCTCTCTCTCATTCTCCCTGTCCCTTTCTCTGTCCCTCTCTCTCTTTCTCTATCTCCCTCTCACTCTTTCATTCTTTCTTGCTCTTCTCTCTCCCTCTCTCTGTCTCTCCCTCCCTCTCCCTCTCTCCGTCTCCTTCTCACCCTCCTTCTCTCTCCCTCTCTCTCTTTTTCACCCTCTCTCTCTCACACTCTATCTCCCTCTTTCACTTTTTCACCCTCTCTCTCACACTCTATCTCCCTCTCTCTCTCCTTCTCTCTCTCCCTCATTTCTCTCTCCTTCTCTCTATCCCTCCCTCTCTCTCTCTCACACCCTCACTCTCAATTTCTCTCTCTCTCTCCCACTCTCATCATCTCACTCTCTCTTCTATCTCTCACTGTCTCTTCCATCTCTCACTCTCACCCTACTTCTCTTCCTTCGTCTCTCACTATCTCTTTTTCTCTATCTCTCACTCACACTCTCTCATAATCCTTTTCTCTCTCTCTCTTTATCTTTCTCTCTCTTTCTCTCTCGCTCTCATTCTCTCTCTCTTTCTCTCTCTCTCTCTCTCGCTCTCTCACCCTGTCTCACCCCCTCTCTCTCACGCTCTCTCTCTCACTCTCTCTCACTCTCTCACCCCCTCTCTCTCTCACGCTCTCTCACACTATCTCACACCCTCTCTCTCACGCTCTCTCTCTAACTCACTCTCTCTCTCATAATCCTTTTCTCTCTCTCTCTCTCTTTATCTTTCTCTCTCTTTCTCTCTCTTTCTCTCTCTTTCTCTCTCACTCTCAATCTTTCTCTCTCTCTCTCTCTCTCACTCTCACTCTCACTCTCGCTCTCTGACACTGTCTCAGCCCCCCTCTCTCTCACGGTCTCTCTCTCTCTCTTCCTCTCTCCCTCTCTCACTATCTCTCTATCTCTTTATCTTTGTCTCTCTCTTTCTCTTTTTCTCTCTCCCCCTCTTGTTATCTCACTCTCTTTTCTCTCTCTCGCTCTCACTTTCTCTCTCTCAATCTCTCCCCCTCCCGTTATCTCACTCTCTCCTTTTCTCTATTGCTCTCTCACTCTCTCTCCATCTCTTTCTCTCTCCCTGTCTCTTTCTCTCTCTCTCCCTCTCTCTCCCTCTACCTCTCCCTCTCTCTCTTTCTCCTTATCCCCTCCTTCTCTCTCTCTCATTTTCTCTTTCTCCTTATACCCCTCATTCTCTCTCTCTCTCTCTCTCTTTCTCACCCACTTTCTCTCACTCTCTCTCACTCTCTCTCAGTTTCTCCCTCTCTCTCTCTTGCTCTCTCGCTCTCCTCTCTTTCTTTCTTTGTGTCATACTCTCTCTCTCTCCTCTCTCTCTCTCTCTCTCCCTCCCTACCTCTCTCTCCTTTTCCCCCTCCTTCTCTCTCCCTCTCTCCCTTTCTCTATCTCCCTTTCTCTCTTTCATTCTTTCTTGCTCTTCTCTCTCCCTCTCTCTCCCTGTCTCCTTCTCCCCCTCATTCTCTCTCCCTCTCTCTCTCTCTTTCTCACCCACTCTCTCACTTTCTCTCCCTCTCTCTCTCTCTTTCTCTCTCTCCTTCCCTCTCACTCTCACACACCCTCACTCTCAATTTCTCGCTCTCTGTCTCCCTTTCTCTCTCATAATCTTTCTCTCTCTCTCTTCATCTTTCTCTCTCTTCTCTCTTTCTCTCTCTCTCTCTTTCTCTCTCTCTATCACTCTCTTCGTCTTTCACTCTCACTCTGTCTCCCTTTCTCTCTCACACTTTCTCTCCTTCTCTCTCTCTTCATCTTACTCTCTTTCTGTCTCTCTCTTCATCTTACTCTCGTTCTCTCTTTCTCACTCTTTATCTCTCTTTCTCACTCTTTCTCTCTCTTCTCTCTTTCACTTTCCCTCTCTCTCAATCATTCTCTCTCTCTTCCTCTATCCCTCTCTCGCTATCTCTCTATCTCTTTATCTTTATATCTCTCGCATTCTCTCTTTCTCTCTCCGCCTCTCGTTATCTCACACTCTCTTCTCTCTCTCACTCTCACTTTCTCTCTCTCACGCTCTCTCACTCTCTCTTCATTTCTCTCTTGCTCTCTCGCGCTCTTACTCTCTCTCCATCTCGTTCTCTATGTCACTATGTCATACCCTCTCGCTCTCTCACTCTCTTTCTCCCTCCCCCTCTCTCTCCTTCTCCCCCTCCCTCTCTCTGTCCCTCTCTCTCTTTCTCTATCTCCCTCTCACTCTTTCGTTCTTTCTTGCTCTTCTCTCTCACCCCTCCCCCTCTCTCTCCTTCTCCCCCTCCCTCTCTCTGTCCCTCTCTCTCTTTCTCTATCTCCCTCTCACTATTTCGTTCTTTCTTGCTCTTTTCTCTCTCTCTGTCTATCCCTCTCCCTCCCCCTCTCTGTCTCCTTCTCCCCTCCTTCTCTCTCCCTCTCTCTCTTTCTCACCCTCACTCTCTCACACTCTCTCTCCCTCTCTCTCTCCTTCTCTCTCTCCCTCCCTCTCTCTCTCACACACCCTCACTCTCAAATTCTCTCTCTCTCCCCCTCTCATTATCTCACTCTCTCTTCTATCTCTCACTATCGCGCTCTCTCCCTCCCTCTCTCTCACTCTCTCTTCCGTCTCTCACTCTCACCCTCCTTCTCTTCCTCCGTCTCTCACTCTCACCCTCCTTCTCTTCCTCCGTCTCTCACTATCTCTCTGTCTCTATCTCTCACTCACTCTATCTCTCTCATAATCCTTTTCTCTCTCCCTCTTTATCTCTCTCTCTTTCTCGCTCTGTCTCTCTGACTCTCAATCTTTCTCTCTTTTCTCTCTTTCACTCACTCTTAATCTCTCTCTCTCTCTCTCACTCTCTCACACTACCTCACCCCCTCTCTCTCACGCTCTCTCACACTCATTCTCTCTCTCTCTTCCTCTCTCCCTCTGTCACTATCTATTTATCTTTGTCTCTCTCGCTTTCTCTCTTTCTCTCTCCCCCTCTCGTTATCTCACTCTCTCTTCTCTCTCTCACTCTCACTTTCTCTCTCTCAATCTCTCCTTCTCTCTCTCCCTCTCTGTCTTGCTCTCTCGCTCTCTCACTCTATCTCTCTCTCCATCTCTTTCTCTCTCTCTCTCTCTGTGTCATACTCACTCACTCTTCTCTCTCTTTCTCTCTCTCCCTCCCTCTTTCTCCTTCTACCCCTCCCTTTCTCTCTCCCTCTCCCTTTCTCTATCTCCCTCTCTCTCTCTCTCGTTCGCTCCTGCTCTCTCTGTCTCTCCCTCTCCCTATCTCTCTCTCTTTCTCACCCTCCCTCTCCCACACTCTCTCACCCCCTCTCTTAGTTTCTCCCTCTCGCTCCCTCTCTCTCTCTCTCTAACAGCCTCACTCTCAATTTCTCGCTTTCTCTTCCTCTCACTCACACACTTTCTTCTATCTCTCACTCCCACTGTCCCTCTCTTCCTCCATTTCTCTCTCGCTCTGTCTCTATATTTCACTCACTCTTTCTCTCTCACAATCTCTCTCTCTTTGTGTCTCTCTCTCTTTCTCTCTCTTTCTCACTCTTTCTCTCTCTTCTCTTTGTCACTCTCACTCTCGCTCTCTCTCTCTCTATCACTCACTCTCGCTCTCACTCACTCTCTCTCTCACTCAATCTCTCTCCCTCTCTATCTCTCTCTCTCTTTCTCTCTTTCTCTCTATCTCAACACCTCTCTCTCCCTCCCTCCCCCTCTCTCTGACACTATCTCTCTATCACTCTCTCTTTATCTGTCTCTTTCTTTCTCTCTTTCCCCCTCTCGATATCCCACTCTCTCTTCCCTCTCTCACTCTCTCATTATCTCTCACTCACACTCTCTCTCCCCCTCTAATTATCTCAGTCTCTCTTCTATCTCTCGCTCACGCTCTCTCGTTATCTAACTATCTCTTATGTCTCGCGCTCACGCTCTCTCTCTCTCACTATCTCTCTATCTCACTCTCTTTTCTCTCTCTCATCTCTCTTCTCTCTCTCTCTCTTGCTCACTCTTCTCTCTCTCCCACTCTCTCTCTATCCCCCTCTCTCTCCCATCTTTCCCTATCTTTCCCCTTCTTCCCCTCCTTCTCTCTCTCTGTCTCACCCTCTCTCCCAGAGATTCACTCTCTCACTCTCCCTCCCTCTCAATCACTCATTCTCTCTCTCCCCCACTCATTATCTCACTTTCCCTTCTATCTTTCACTCTCACTCGCTCTCTCTCTCTCTCCCTCTCCCTCACCATCTCCCTCTCACTCACCCTCCCTCTCTCACTCACCCTCTCCCTCTCACTCACCCATCCTCTATTCGTCTCTCTCTCTCACTTTCTCACCCTTTCTCTTTCCTTTCTCTCTCACCCTTTCTCTCTCTCACTCTCTCACTCTCTCTCTCCCCCTCTCCTTTCCTTTTCTCTATCTCTCTTTCATGCCCTCTTTCTCTCTCCCACATTCTCTCTCTCTCTCCCTCTCTTTATCCTTCTATCTCTATCTCTCTCTCCCTCCCTCCCTCTCTCTCACCTCCCTCTCCCTCTTATTCCCTCTCTCACCCTCTGTCTCTCCCTCTCTCCCTCCCTTCCTCCCTCTCACACACACTCTCTCTCCCTCTTTCTCCTTCTCCCCATCCCCCTCTCTCTTACCCTCTCTATCTCTCTCACCCTCTCTCTCTATCTCTCTCTCTCTCTCATTCTCACTTGCTCTTCTCTCTGCCTCTCTCGATCTCTAACTCCCTCTCTATCACCCTCTCTCTCTCTTTCTCAACCCTTCTCCCCATCCACCCTCTCTCTCACCCTCTCTCTTTCTCTCTCTCTTTCTCTCTCTAACAAACTCCCTCACTCCCAATCTCTCTCTCCCTCTCTCATTCTCTCACTCACTCTTCTATCTCTCACCCTCTCCATCTCCCTCTATCTCTCTCTCCCTTTCCATCTCCCTCTCGCTCACCCTCCCTCTCTCCCTCTCTCTCTCTCTCACTCTCTCTATCTCTATCTTTCTCACACTTTCTCTCTCACTATCTCTCTATCTCTCTCTCATTGTCTCTCTCTCATTTGCCCTTTCGTTCACCCCCTCTCTCCCTCCTTCTCTCTCTCTCATCTTTCTCTTCCTCCCTCCCTCTCTCCCGCCTCGTTACCTCACTTTCTCTTCCCTCTCACTCTCGCTTTCACTCTCTCAATCTCTCCCTCTCTCGCTTTTGCTCACTCGCACTCTTACTCTCTATCTCTCTCTCCCTCCCTCCCAGTCTCTCCTTCTCCCCCTCCCTCTATCTCTCCCTCTCTTTATCTCCCTCTCTATCTCTCGTTCTCTCTTGCTCTTCTCTCTCCCACTCTCTATCTCTCCCTCTCTCTATGTTTCTCCTTCTCCACCTCTTTCTCTCTCCCTCTCTCTGTCTCACCCTTCCTCTCTCACACACACTCTCTCTTTCTCTCTCTCTCCCCCACTCTCTCCCACACCCTCACTCTCAATTTCTCTCTTTCTCTCCCCCTTTCGTTATCTCACTCTCTCTTCTATCTCTCACTCTCACCCTCCCTCTCTCTTCCTCTCTCCCTCTCTCACTATCTCTCTATCTCTTTATCTTTGTCTCTCTCGCTTTCTCTCTTTCTCTATCCCCCTCTCGTTATCTCACTCTCTCTTCTCTCTCTCGCTCTCACTTTCTCTCTCTCAATCTCAACCTCTCTCTATCTCTCTCCCTATCTCACTCTCGCTCACTCGGACTCTTACTCTCTCACTATCTCTTTATCTCTCTCCCTATGCATACTCCCTCGCTCTTCTCTCTCTCCCTCCCTCCCAGTCTCTCCTTCTCCCCACCCTCTCTCTCCCTCTCTCTCTCTATCACCCTTTCTATCTCTCACTCTCTCTTGCTATTCTCTCTCCCGCTCTCTATCTCTCCCTCTCTCTCTCTTTCTCCTTCTCCCTCTCTTTCTCTCTCCCTCTCTCACACACTCTCTTCCTCTCTCTCTCCCCCTTTCTCTCCCACACCCTCACTCTCAATTTCTCTCTTTCTCTCCTCTTTTCGTTATCTCACCCTCTCTTCTATCTCTCACTCTCGCGCCCTCTCTCTCCCTCTCTCTCTCATTCTCTCTTCTATCTCTCACTCTCACACTCCCTCTCTTCCTCCGTCTCTCTCTCTCTCTCTCACTCTTTCTCTATCTCTCACTCACTCTTCCACTGTCTCATAATACCTCTTTCTCTCATTGTTTCTCTCTCTTTCTCTCTCTTTCTCATTCTTTCTCTCTTTCTCATTCTTTCTCTCTCTTCTCTCTTTCACTCTCACTCTCGCTCTGTCTACCTCTCTTTCTCTATCTCTCACTCGCACTCTCACTCATAATCTCTCTATTTCTCTCTCTTTCTCTCTCTTTCTCACTCTTGCACTCTCTCTTCTCTCTTTAACTCTCACACTCACTCTTTCTCTCTCTATCTTTCTCTCTCTCTCTCTCTCGCTCTCTCACACTGTCTCACCCCCTCTCTCTCACACGCTCTCTCTCTCTAACTCATTCTCTCTCTTCCTCTCTCCCTCCCTCACTATCTCTCTATCTCTTTATCTTTGTCTCTCTTACATTCTCTCTTTCTCTCTCCCCCTCTCGTTATCTCACTCTCTTTTCTCTCCCTCGCTCTCACTTTCTCTCTCTCAATCTCTGCCCCTGTCTCTCGATCTCTCTCTCCCTCTCTCTCTTGCTCTCTCACTCTCTCTCTCCATCTCTTTCTCTCCCTCTGTGTCATACCCTCTCACCCTCCTCTCTCTCTCTCTCCTTCTCTCTCCCTCCCTCTCTCCTTCTCCCCCTCCCTCTCTCTCCCTCTCCCTTTCTCTATCTCCCTCTCTCTCGTTCTCTCTTGCTCTTGCTCTTCCTCTCTCTCTCTCTCTCTCTTTCTACTTCTCCCCCTCCTTCTCTCTCTCTCACCCTCTCTCTCTCACCCTCTCTCTCTCACACACTATTTCCCTCTCTCTCAGTTTCTCCCTCTCTCTTCCTCTATCTCTGTCTAACACCCTCACTCTCAATTTCTCTCTTTCTCTTCCTCTGTCTCACACACTTTCTTCTATCTCTCACTCTCACTGTCCGTCTCTTCCTCCGTCTTTCTCTCTCTCACTTTTTCTCTATCTCTCACTCACTCTTTCTCTCTCATAATCTGTCTCTCTCTCTCTCTTTGTCTTTCTCTCTTTCTCCCTATTTATCACTCTTTCTCTCTCTTTCTCTCTCTTTCTCTCTATTTCTCACTCTTTCTCTCTATTTCTCACTCTTTCTCTCTTCTCTCTGTCACTCTCACTCTCGCTCGCTCATTCTCTCCCCTCTAATTATCTCAGTCTCTCTTCTATCTCTCGCTCACACTCTCTCTCTCTTTCTCTCTCTTTTTCTCTCCCCTTCTCCTCATCCCACCTTCCCTCTCTCTCCCTCACCCTCTCTCCCTCACCCTCTCTCTCTCTTTCTCTCTCTCTCTCTTTCTCTCTCTAATACACTTTGTCACTCCCAATCTCTCTCTCTCCCCAACTCATTATCTCACTCACTCTTCTATCGCTCACTCTCTCCCTCTCCCTCTCTCTCTCCCTCTCCCTCTCTCTCTCCCTCTCCATCTCCCTCTCGCTCACACTCCCTCTCTCCCTCCCTCTCTCTCACCCTCTCTATCTCTATCTGTCTCACACTTTCTCTCTCACTATCTCTCTATCTCTCTCCTTGTCTCTCTGTCTCTTTTGCCCTTTCACCCACCCTCCCTCTGTCCCTCCTCTCTATCTCTCTCATCTCTCTCTTCCTCCCTCCCTCTGTCACTATCTCTCTATCTCTTTATCTTTGTCTCTCTCGCTTTCTCTCTTTCTTTCTCCCTCTCTCTTTCTCTCTGTCTCTCTCCCCCACTCACACTCTCTCTCCCTCACTCTCTCCCTCTCTCTCTCCCCCTCTCTTTCTCACACCCTCACTCTCAAATTCTCTCTTTCTTTCCCCCTCTCGTTATCTCACTCTCTCTTCTATCTCACATTCTCACGCTCTCTCTCTCCCTCTCTCTCAGTCTCTCTTCTATCTCAAACCCTCCCTCTCCCTCTCACTCTCTCTTCTATCTCACATTCTCCCCCTCTCTCTCTCTCACTCCCTCACTCTCAATCTCCCTTTCTCTCTCCCCCCTCGTTATCTCATTCTCTATTCTTTCCCTCTATCTCGCTCTCTCTCTCCCTCTCTCTCTCCCTCCCTCTCCCTCAACCTCTCGCTTACCCTCCCCCGATACCACCCTCTCTATCTCTTTATCTCTCTCTCTCTCTCTCGCTCTCTCTCTCACTATCTCTCTCTCTCTCTCTCTTTCTCTATCTCTATTTCTCTATCTCTATTTCTATCTCTATCTCTGTCCCTCCCTTCCTCTCTCTCTATCACCTTTGTCTCTCTGTCCCTTCTTCACTCTCTTACCCTCTCCCTTTCTCTCTCTCCCTCCCTCTTACTCTCTCTCTCAATCTATCTTTCTCTCTCGCTGTCTCTCTCTCTTTCCCTGACCCACTTTCTCCGTCTCACTCTCTCTCACTCTCTTTTTTTCTATCTCACCCACTATCTTTCTCTCTGTATCTCTCTCACCATCTCCTTACCTCGCACACTCTCTCTATTTGTCTGTCCCTCTATCCCTCTCTCTTGCTCACTCTCTCTCTCCCTTGCTCTCTATCAGTCTCTCTCTCTCATGCACTCTCCATTCTCGCTCTCTCTCTCTATCTCTCTCTCCTCTCTCTATGTCTCTCTCTCTCATCCTCTCTCTCAATCTCACTCTCTCTCTCTCACTCCCTCACTCTCAATCTCACTTTCTCTCTCTCTCCCCCTCTCGTTATCTCATTCTCTCTTCTCACTCTCTCGCTCTCGTCCTCTCTTCCTCTCTCTCACTCTCTCCGTCCCTCTTTCTCTCTTTCACCTTTCTCTCACTCCTTCTTCTTCGCTCTCTAACCCTCTCTCTCCCTCTCTTTCTCTCTCTCCATCCCTCCCTCTCCATCCCTCCCTCCTTTTCTCTCTCACCATTTTCTATCTCTCCTTCCGTCCCTCTCTCTTTGTCACGCATTCTCTCTCTCTTTCTCTCTCTCTCTTTGTCTCACGCACTCTCTCACTCACTTACTCACTCCCTCTCTTACACACTCTCTCTCCCACTCTCTCTCACCCCCTCTCACTCTCTCTCTCTCCCCCTCCCTCTCTCTCTTTCACGCTCTCTCTCACTCCCTGTCCCTCTCACTCTCTCACTTACACACTCACTCACTCGCTCACTCTCTCCCCCCCTCTCTCTCCTTACTCTCTCTCTCCTCGCTCTCTCTCTCCTCGCTCTCTCTCTGCCTCTCTCACTCTTCCTCCCTCTATCTTTCCCTCTCTCCCCTTCCCTCTCTTTCACGCTCTCCCTCACTCCCTCTGTCTCTCTAACACACACACACTCTCTCTCGCTCTAACACACTTTCTCACTCTCTCTCCCACTCTCTCTTTCTATCTATCTCTCTCTCTCACGCTCTCTCTCTCTCTCATTCTCTCTCTCACTTTCTCTCTCTTCTTCCCTCTCTCGCCCTCTCTCTATCTCTCCCTGCCTCTCGCACTCACTTTCTCTATCCCACACTCACTCTATCCTGCACTCTCTCTCTTCCTCTCTCTCTCTTGCTCGCTCTTTGTTGGTCTCTCTCTCATGCTCTCTCTCTCTCTCACTCTTCTCACTCTCTCTAAATCTATCTCTCTCCTCCCACTCTCTCCTTGCTCTCTCTCTTTCCCTCTCTCTCACTCTCTCTAACTCTATCTCTCTCTCACTCTCCCACTCTCTCCTCTCTCACTCTCTCTCTTCTCTCTCTATCTTATTCTCTATCTCTCTCTCTCTCACTCTATCCTCTCTCTCTCTGCTCTCTCTCTCGCTCTCTCACACTATTAGCTTCTCCATCTCTATTTCCCTCACACACTATCTCTTTATAACTCTCTTTCTTTAAATGTCTCTTTCTTTCTCTCTCTTTCTTCCTCTCTCTCCCCTTCTCATTATCTCACTCACTCTTCTCTCTCTCGCTATCTCTCTCTCTTTCTTTCGCTCTCAATCTCTATACCTATATATCTCCCTCCCTCCTTCTCTCCCTCTTCATCCCTCCCTCACCCTCTCTCTTTCCCTCCCTCCCTCCCTCCCTTCCACCCTCCCTCTCACTTTCTCTCTCTCTCTCTATCTATCTATCTCTCTCTCTCGATCACTCTTTCTCGCTATCTCTCTCTCTCACCCACACTATCTCCCTCTCCCTCTTTCCATCACTCTTGCTCTCTCCCTCTCTCTATCTCTCTCACTATCTTTCTCTTTGTCTCTCTCTCCCCATCTCGTTATCTCACTCTCTTTTCTCTCTTTATTTATCTATCTACCCCTCTCTCCCTCTCTCTCCCTTTCTCGCTATCTCTCTCTCTCTTGTTCTTTTTTGGTCTCTCTCTCTCACGCACTCTCTGCCTCTCACACTCTCACGCTCTTTCTCCCTATCTCTCTCTCTTCTCTCTCTATGTCTCTCTCTCTCACCCTCTCTCTCTCAATCTCACTCCCTCACTCTCAATCTCACTTTCCCTCTCTCGCCCCCTCTCGTTATCTCATTCTCTCTTCTATCTCTCTCGCTCTCGCTCTCTCTCCCTCTCTCTCCCTCTCTCCCTCCCTCCCCCTCTCTCTCACCTTTCTCTCTCTCCCCATTCTTCCCTCTCTCACCCCTCTCTCCCTCTCTTTCTCCCTCTCTCTCCCTCCCTCCTTCCCTCTCTCTCTCACGGATCTCTATCTCTCCTTCCCTCCCTGTCTCATTCTCACGCACTCTCTCTTTCTCTGTCTCACGCACTCTCTCACTCTCTTACTCTCTCGCTCTCTTACACACACTCTTTCTCCCACTCTCTCTCTCACGCCCTCTCCCCCTCTCTCTCTCACTCTCTTCCCCTCCCTCTCTCTCTTTCACGCTCTCTCTCACTCACTCTCCCTCTCTCTCTCTCACTCACACTCTTACTCACTCTCTCTCACCCTCTTTCTCTCTCAATCTCGCGCTCTCACTCTCTCTCCCTCTCTCTCTCCGCACTCTCTCTCCTCGCTCTCTCTCTTCCTCTCTCACTCTCGCTCTCCCTCCCTCTATCTCTCGCTCTCCCCGTCCCTCACTCTTTCACGCTCTCCCTCACTCACTCTCTCTCTAACTCCCTCTCTCTCTCTTGCTCTAAAACTCTTTCTCAGCTCTCTCCCACTCTCTCTTTCTCTCTATCTCTCATTCTCACGCTCTCTCTCTCTCTCATTCTCTCTAACTTTCTCTCACTTCTTTCCTCTCTCGCCCTCCCCCTCTCTCCCTCCCTCCCTCCTGCATTCACTCTCTCTATATCATGCTCTCTCTCTATCCCGCACTCTCTCCTTTCCTCTGCCTCTTGCTCGCTGTCTCTCTCTCTTGTTCTCTATTGGCCTCTCTCTCACGCTCTCTCTCGCACTCTTCTCACTCTCTCTCTCAAACTCTTTCTCTCTCTCCTCACTCTCTCTCTCCTCACTCTCTCTTCCATCTCTAACTCTCTCTAACTCTCTTGCTCTCCAACTCTCCCACTCTCTCCTCTCTTGCTCTCTCTCTCTTTTCTCACTACCTTATCTTCTCTCTCACCCTGTCACTCTATCTTCTCTCTCTCTCTTCTCTCTCTATCCCGCACTCTCTCACTCACTCACACCCACACACTCTCTCTCTCTCCATCTCTGTCTCACTCTATTAGTTTCTCCATCTCTCTTTCTCTCACACACTATCTCTCTATAACTCTCCCTTTGTATGTCTCTTTCTTTCTCTCTCTCCCCCTCTCGTTATCTCACTCTCTCTGTCATTCTTTGTCTCTCCATCTATATATCTATCTATTTCCCTCCCTCCTCTCTCTCCCACCTTTCTCGCTCTCTCTTTTTCCCTCTCTCTCCCTTTCTCTCCCTCCCTCCCTCCTTTCCTCCCTCCCTCCCACTTTCTCTCTCTCTCCCTCCCACTTTCTCTCTCTCTCTATCTATCTCTCTCTCTATCACTCTCTCTCTCTCTCACCCACTCTATTTCCCTCTCTCTCTCTCTTTCCATCACTCTCGCTCTCGTTCTCTCTCTTTAACTCTCTCATTATCTTTCTCTCCGTCTCTCTCTCCCCATCTCGTTATCTCACTCTCTCTTCTCATTCCAGCTTTCTCCTTCTCTCTCTCTCTTGCTCTCTCTCTCTCTTTTTCTTTGTCGGTCTCTCTCGCTCTGACGCGCTCTCTCACTGTTACGCTCTCTCTCCCTCTCTCTCCCTCTTCTCTCTCTCTCTGTCTCTGCCTCTCTCTCCCTTACTCTCTCTCTCACTCCCTCACTCTCAATCTCCCTATCTCTCCCTCTCCCCTTCTCATTATCTCATTCTCTCCCTCTCTCTCTCTCTTTTTCTCCCGTAATCACACACACTCTCTCACACTCACTCTCTTGCACTCTATCTCCCCTACTCTCTCTCACTCACACTCCCTCCCTCTCCAGCACACTCTCGCCCCCTCCCTCTCCGTTTAAGGCCCTCTCTGACTCCTTTTTTCTGTCTCTCTCACTCATTCTCTCTCTCTCTCTCTTGCTCTCTCTCTCTCTCTCTCTCTCCCTCTCGCTTTCTCGCGCTCTCAATATCTCTCTCACTCTCTCACTCTCTCACACTCTCTCTCCCTCTCTATCTCCCTCTCTCTCCTCCATTCTCTCTCGCTTTTCTCTCTCTTTGTCACCCCATCTCCCTCTCCCCCCTCTCTCTATCTTACCCTCTCCCTCTCTCTCTCCCCTCTCTCTCTTACCCACTCACTCTCTCTCACACTCACACTCTCTCTGTCTCACTCTCTCTCTCTCTCACTACCTTATTCTCAATCTCCCTTTCTCTCTCCCCCTCTCATTATCCCATTCTCTCTTCTCCTTCTCGCTCTCTCTCTCTCTCTCTCTCTTTCTCTCTCTCTCTCCCCCTATCTCCTTCTTTCCCTCTCCTTAACCTCTCGCTTACCCACCCTCTCTCTATCTCTCCCTCTCTCTCACTTTGACTATCTCTCTCTCTCACTCTCTCTCTCAATCACTCACTCTCTCTCACTCTCTCTCCCTCTCTCGCTCTCTCCCGCTCTCCCTCTCTCGCTCTCTCACGCTCTCACTCTCTCATACTCTCACTCCCTCTCTCTCTCTCTCACTCTCTCACACTCTCATTCTCTCTTGCTCTTCTCTCTCACTCTATCACCCCCTCTCTATTTCCCCTCTCTCTCTCTCTCTCTCTTTCCCTCTCCCTCTCTTTCTCTCCTCTCTCTCTCTTAGCCTCTCGCTCTCTCTCACACTCCCACTCTATCTCTCTCTCACTACCTCACTCTCAATCTCCCTTGCTCTCTCTCCCCCTCTCATTATCTCATTGTTTCTTCTCATTCTCGCTTGCTCTCTCTCTCCCTCTCTCTCTCACTTTTCCTCTCCTTAATCTCTCACTTACCCTCCCTCTCCCCTCACTCTTTCTATCTCTCCCTCTCTCTTTGACTATCTCTCTCTCTTCCTCTTTCTCTCTATCTCTATCTCTCTCTCCCTCCCCTCCCTCCTTCCCCCTCCCTCCCTCCCTCCCCTCCCTCCNCTCTCTTTCTCTCTCTCAGTCACTCTCTCTCGCTATCTCTCTCTCTCTCAGCCACACACTCTCTCTCTTTGTCTTTCCCCTCTCTCACTCTCTCCCTTTGACACTCTCTGTATCTCACTCATTGTCTTACTCTCCGTCTCTCTTTCTCCATCTCGTTATCTCACTCTCTCATCTCTCTCTCTATTTATCTATCTCTCTCTCCCTCTCTCTCCTGCTTTCTCTCTCTTGCTCTTAGTCAGTCTCTCTCTCTCTCTCAACCACTCTTTCACTCTCCCACTCTCTCATGAACTCTCTTCTCCCTCTATTTGTCTTTGTCTCTCCCTATCTTCATTTCTCTCTCTTCCCCTCTCGTTATCAAATTCTCTCCCCTCTCTCTCTCTTTCTCCTTCTCCCACTCCCCTCCCTCTCACACTCTCTCCCCCTCTCTCTCACACTCTCTCTCCCTCTCACACACACACACACACTCTCTCCCTCACACACACACACTCTCTCTCTCCCTCTCTCTCTCTCTCTCTCACACACACACACACACACACTCTCTCTTTCTCTCTCTCCCTCTCTCTCACACACCCTCATTCTCAATTTCTCTCTCTCCCCCTCTTGTTATCTCACTCTATATTCTATCTCTAACTCTCGCTCTCCCTCTCTCTCCATCTCTCTCTCTCACTCTCTCTAACTCTCTCTTCTATCTCTCACTCTGACCCTCCCTCTCTTCCTCTCTTTCTCTATCTCTCACTCACTCATTCTCTCTCTTCTCTCTCTTTCTCTCCCTCTCTCTCTCTCCCTTTCTCTCTATCAGTCTCTCTCTCTCTCTCATGCACTCTCTCACTCTCTCTCTCTCTCTCCCTATCTCTCTCTATGTCTCTCTCTCTATCATCCTTTCTCTCTCAAACTCACTCTCTCTCACTCCCTCACTCTCGATCTCATTTTCTCTCTTTTCTCTCTCTCACCCTCGCTCTGTCATGCCCTCTCTCTCTGTGTCTCACACACACACTCTCTCTCAGTCACTCACTCTCTTACACACTCTCTCTCCCACTCTCACTTTCACCCCCTCTCCCTCTCTCTCTCTCCTCTCCCCCTCCCTCTCGCTCTTTCACGATCTCGCTCACTCCCCCTCCCTTTCTCTCACTCACACTCTCTCTCCCACTCTCTCTCCTCACACACTCCCTCTCTCCTCGATCTCTCTCCCTCTCTCACTCTCTCTCTCCCTCTATCTCTCTCCCCATCCCTCTCTCTTTCAAGCTCTCCCTCACTCCCTCTCTCTCTCGCTCTCTCACTCCTTCTCACTCTCTCTCCCCCTTTCTCTTTCTCTCTATCTCTCTATCTCATGCTCTCTCTCTCTCATTCTCTCTCTCTATCTCTTTCTCTCTCTTCTTCCCTCTAACACCTTCCCTCTCTCTCTCCCTCCCTCCCGCACTCACTCTCTTTATCCATCTCTCTCTCTCTCTAGCGCGCACTCTTTCTCTCCCCTCTCTCTACTCTCTGTTAGTCTCACTCTCATTCTATCTCTCTCTCACTCTTCTCACTCTCTCTCAATCTCTCTATCTCTCTCCTCTGTCTCTCTCCTCATTCTCCCTCTCTCCTTCTGACACTTTCTCTGACTCTCTCACTCTATCTTCTCTCTCTCTTCTCTCTCCCTCTCTCTATTCCGCACTCTGTCACTCACTCACACATACTCTCTCTCTCTCGCTCTCTCTCTCCATCTGTTTCTCCATCTCTCTTTCTCTCACACACTATCTTTTTATAACTCTCTCTTTGTATGTCTCTTTCTTTCTTTCTCTTTCTTTCCCTCTCTCCCCCTCTCGTTATCTCGTTATCTCGCTCTCTCCTCTCACTCTTTCTTTCTCTCTCTATCTTTATATCTATCTATCTCCCTCCCTCCACTCTCTCTTCTTCCCTCTCTCACCCTCCCTCCCTCCCTTCTTCCCTCCCTCCCTTCCTCCCTCCCTCTCATTCTCTCTCTCTCTCTCTATCTATCTATCTATCTATCTCTCTCTATCACTCTCTTTCTCGCTATCTCTCTCTCTCTCGCTATCTCTCTCTCTCACCCACTATATCTCCTTCTCTCTCTCTTTCCATCACTCCCGCTCACTATCTTTCTCTATCTCTCTCATTATCTCTCTCTGTCTCTCTCTCCCCATCTCGTTATCTCATTCTCTCTTCCATCTCTCTATTTATTTATCAACCTCTCTCTCCTCTCTCTCTCTTTCATTCTTTGTGGGTCTCTCTCTCTCTCTCACGCGCTCTCGCACTCTCACACTCTCTCTCACTCTCTCTGTCTCTCTCTCCCCCACCCACCCTCTTTATCTCACTCTCCCTCTCCCTCTATCTCTCATTCCCTCACTCTCAATCTCCCTTTCTCTCTCTCCCCCTTTCGTTATCTGATTCTCAATTCTTTGTCTCACTCTCTATCTTTCTCTCCCTCCCACCCTCCCTCTCACTCTCTTTCGCTCTCCTTCTCTCTTCCTCTCTACCGCTCACTATCTCTCTCTTTCTCTTTGTCCCCATCTCGTTATCTCACTCTCGCTTCTCTCTCTCTCTCTTCCTCTTTTTTTCTCCTTCTCCCCATCCCTCTCTCTCACTCCCGCACTCCCAATCTCTCCTTCTCTCTCCCATTCATTATCTCACTCTCTCTTCTCTCTCTCACTCTCTCTCCCTCTCTCTCTATCTCTCCGTATCCCTCTCCTTCTCGTTCACCATCCCTGTCTCCCTCCATTCCCTCTCTCTCTCTCTCTTTGTCTACAATAATCACACACACACTCTCTCTCTCACTCACTCTCTTACACTCTCTCTCCCCCACTCTCTCACTCACTCTCTCTCTCTCCCTCTCTCTCTCCCTTTCTCTCACTCACTGTCTCCCCCTCCCCCTCTCTTACAGGCTCTCTCCCACTCCCCCTCTCTCTCTCACTCTCTCTCGCTCTCTCAGTCTCTCATACTCTCTCTCTCCCTATCTCTCTATCCCTCTCTCTGTCACTCTTTTCTCCCTTTCTCTCTCTATGTCTAACTCCCTCACTATCAATCTCTCTTTTTGTTTCTCTCCCCCTCTCGTTATCTCACTCTCTCTATCTCTCTCTTTCTCTCTCTTTCTCACTCCCTCACTCTCAATCTCTCTTTCTATCTCTCTCCCCACTCCTTATCTCACTCTTTCTTCTCTCTCTCTATCTCTCTCTCACGCTCTCTCTCACTACCTCTCTCTCTCTCGCTCTCTCACTCTCACTTTCCCCCTCTCTCTTTCCCTCTATCTTTGTCACATTCATTTTCTCTCTCTATCTCTCTATCTCTCTCTCCCTACCTCACTCTCTCTCTCACACCTTTCTATTTCACACACTCTCTCTCTCTTCTTCCCTCTCTCACCCCTTCTCACTCTCTCTCCCTCCCTCCCTCCCTCTCTCCCTCTCTCCCCTACTCTCTCTCTCCCCTCTCTCTCTCTCTTTATCTCTCTCTCTCACTCACTCTATCTCGCTCTCTCTCTCACTATCTCTCTCTCTCACCCTCTCTCTCACCCACTCAGTCACTCACTCACTCTCTCTCTCCCTCTCAATCTCTCTCTATCTCACTCTCTTTCTCTCTCTCTCGCCCTCTCTCTCGCTCTCTCGCTCTCTCACTCTCTCTTAGACTCTCTCTCTCCCCCTCTTTCTTTCTCTCTATCTCTCTCTCACGATCTCTATCTCACTCACTTATTCTCTCTCTATCTCACTCTCTCCCTCACTCTTACTCTCTCTCACCTTTCTATCTCCCTCTATCTCTCTCTTCTTCCCTCTCTCGCCCCCTCTCATTCTCTCTCTCCCTCCCTCTTCCCTCTCACTCTCTCTTTCTTTCTCTGTCACTCTCTCCCTCTCTCTCTTCTGCATTCACTCTCACTCTATCTCACTCTGTCTCTCTCTCGATCCGTATTCCATCCCTCCCCCTCCCTCCCCCTCTATCTCCCTCTTTCTCCTTCTCCCCATCCCTTTCTATCTCTCTCTAACCCTCTCTCTCTCTTTCACTGTCACTCTATTTCTCTTTCCCTCTCTCACTCATTCTCATTTGCTCTTCTCTCTCCCTATCTCTGTCTATCTGCCTCTCTATCTCTATCACCCTCTCTCTCTATATCACCCTCTTTATCAGCCTCTCTCTCGCTCTCTCTCTCTCTCTCGCTCTCTCACTTTCTCTCTCTCACTCTCTCTCTCTCTATGTCTCTCTCTCTCGCTCTCTCGCTCTATATCCCTCTCTATCTCTCACTCTTCTCTCTATCTGTCACCCCCTCTCTCTCTCTCTTTCTTCTCCTACCCCTTCTCTCTCTCCCTCTTTCTCCCTCTCTCATCCTCTCCCTCTCTCTCACACTCACTCTCTCTCTCTAACTCCCTCAATCTCAATCTCCCTTTCTCTCTCTCTCCCCATATCATTATCTCATTCTCTCTTCTCTTTCTCGCTCTCGCTATCTCTCTCTCTCCCTCTCTCCTTCTCCCCAATCTCTCGCTCACACTCCCTCCATCTCTATCTCTATCTATCTCTCACACACTCTCTGATTATCTCTCTATCTATCTCTCTCTTTCTCTTTCTCTCTATCTCTCTCTCCCTCCCACCCTGTCTCTCTCAACTTTCTCTTTCTCCCTCTCTCTTTCTCTCTATCTCTATATATCTCTCTCCCTCCCCCGCTCTCTCTCTCCCTCTCACCTTTCTATCTCCCTTCTTCCCTCTCTCGCTCCCTCTCATTCTCTCCCTCCCTCCCTCCCTCCCTTCCTCCCTCCCTCCCTCTCACTCTCTCTCCCTTTCTCTCCCATTCTCACTCACACTCAATCTCGCTCTCTCTCTCTCAATCCCGCACTCTCTCACTTTCTTTCTCTCTCACCCTCTCTCTCTCCCTCTTTCTAATTCTCCCCCTTCCTTTCTCTCTCCCTCTCTCTAACCCTCTCTCTCTCACTCTCGCTCTCCCTCTCTCTCTCAATCATCCTCTTCACTCTCCCTCTCTCTGTCTATCTGTCTCTTTCTCTCTCTCAATCATCCTCTCTCTCTCTATCACCCTCTTTATCACCCTTTCTCTCTCACTCTCTCTCTCTGCTCTCTCGCACTCTCACTCTATCTATATCCCTCTCTCTGCCCTCTCGCGCTCTCCCTCTTCTCTCTCTATCACCCTCTCTCCCTCTCTCATTCTTCTCCTACCCCTCCTCTCTCTCCCACTTTCTCCCTCACCCTCTCCCTCTCTCTCACACTCACTCTCTCTGTTGCTCTAACTCCCTCACTCTCAATCTCCCATTCTCTCTCCCCCCTCTCATTATCTCATTCTATCTTCTCTCTCCCACCCTCGCTCTCAGCCTCTCTCTATCTCTCTCTCTTTCTCTCTCTTTCTTTCTCCTTCTCCCTCTCCCCCTCTCTCTCTTTCTCCTTCTCCCCGTCCATCTCTCTCCCTCTCTCCCCCCCTCTCTCTCACTCCCTCACTCTCATCTTTCTTTCTGTCTCTCTCCCCTTCTCCTTATCTCACTCTCTCTTCTCTCTCTTGCCCTCTCTCTCGCTCTCTCCATCTCTCTCTCTGCCACTTGCTCACTCTTCATGTCTCCCTCCCTCTCTCTATCTCTATCACTCTCTCTCCCTCTCTCACTATCTCCCTATCTTTATCAGTCTTTTTCTCTCTTTCTCTCTCTCTCCCCTCTCGTTATCTCACTCTCTCTTTTCCCTCTCGCTATCCCACTCTCTCTCTCTCTATCTCTCTATCTCTCTCACTCTCGATCTCTCTCTCTCTCACTCTCTCGCTCTCTCACTCTCACACTCTCTCTTTCTCTCTTTCTCTCTCGCTCTTCTCTATCCCTCTCTCTCCCTCGTTTTCCTTCTCCCCCTCCCACTTTCTCTCACCCTCTCTCTCTCTCAATCTCGCTCAATCTCTCTCTCATTTTATGTTGCTCTTATCTCTCCCTCTCTCTATCTGTCTCTCTCTCTCGCTCTCTTTATCACCCTCACGGTCTCACTCTCTTTCTCCTTCTCCTCGTCCCTCTTTCTTTCACCCTCTCTCTCTCACACACACTCTCTCTATCTTTCTCTCACTCCCCCACTCCCAATCTCTCTCTCCCCCTCTTATTATCTCACTCTCTCTTCTATCACTCATTCTCTATCTCACTCCCTCCAGCTCCCTTTCCCTCTCGCTCACCCTCTCTCTCACCCTCTCTCTCTCTCTGTCTATCTCTCTCTCTCTCTCTCTCTCTCTCTCTCTATTATCTATCTCGCTCTCTCGCTTTCTCACTCTCTCACACACTCTCTCTCATACACTCTCTCGCCCCCTCTCTCTTTCTCTCTATCTCTCTCTCTCTCTCTCTCTCACTCTATCTCCCCCCTCTCTTTCCCTCTCTCTTTTTCTATATCTCTCCCTCCCTCTCTCTCATTCTCTTTTGCTATTCTCTCTCGCTCTCTCTATCTGTCTCTCTCTCTATCACCCTCTCCATCTCACTCTCTTTCTCATTCACCCCCACCCTCTCTCTCTCACCCTCTCTCTCTCACTCTCTCTCTATCTTTCTCTCACTCCCTCACTCCCAATCTCTCTTTCTCTCTCTCCTCCTCTCATAATCTAACTCTCTCTTCTATCTCTCGTTCTCTCTATCTCTCTCTCCCTATCTCTCCCACCATCTCCCTTTCACTCTCATTCACCCTCCCTCTCTCCCTCTCTCTCTCTATCACTCTCTCACTCTTTCTCTCTCACTATCTCTTTATCTCTCTCTCTATCTCTCACTCTCTCGCTCTCTCTCTTATCTCTCTCGCTCTCCCTCTTATCTCTCTCTCTAATTCTCTCGCTCGCTCACTCTCTCTCTCTCTTTCTTCTCTCTCTCTCTCTTTCTCTCTATATCTGAATATCTCTCTCTCCCACCTATATATCTCCCTCTATCTCTCTCTTCTTCCCTCAATTCTTCCCTCTCTTGCCCCCTCTCTTGCCCCCTCTCATTCTCTCCCTCCCTCCCTCCCTTCCTCCCTCCCTCTCACTCTCTCTTTCTCTCTCACTTTCACTCCCTCTCTTTCCCGCACTCACTCTCTCTCTCTCTCTCTCTCTCTCTCTCTATTTTGCACTCTATCACTTTGTCTCTCTCTCCCTCTCTCTCTTTGTCACTCTCTCTTGCTATCTCTCATTCACGATTTCACCCACTCTCTCTCCCTCTCTTTTTGTCTTTCCCTCTCTCTCTCTCACTCTCTCTCTGTCTCTCTCTTTATTTCACACACTATCTTTCTCTCCGTCTTTCTCTCCCCATCTCGTTATCTCACTCTCACTTCTCTCTCTATTTATCTATCTATCTATCTATCTATCTATCTATCTCTTTCCCTTGCCCTCTCTCTCTCGCTCTCTGTGAGTCTCTCTCTCTCTTACCCACACTCTCACTCTCTCATCCCCTCCCCCTCTTGCCCCCTCTCATTCCCTCCCTCCCTCCCTCCCTCCCTCTCACTCTCTCTCCCTCTCTCTTTCCCGCACTCACTCTCACTCTCTCTCTCTCTTTGTCACTCTCGCTATCTCTCATTCACTATTTCACCCACTCTCTCTCCCTCTCTTTCTCTGTCTTTCCCTCTCTCTCTCTCACTCTCTCTCTCTGTCTCTCTCTTTATCTCACACACTATCTTTCTCTCCATCTTTCTCTCCCCATCTCGTTATCTCACTCTCACTTCTTTCTCTCTCTATTTATTTATGTATCTATGTATCTATCTATTTCCCTTGACCTCTCTCTCTCTCTCGCTCTCTGTGATTCTCTCTCTCTCTCAGCTTTTGTCACTTTCTCGCTCTCTCACTCTCTCACTCTCCCTCTACGTCTCACTTTCTCTTTCTCTCTCGCTCTGCTCTCTCTCTCCCTATCTCTCCTTCTCCCCCATCCTTTCTCTCTCTCCCACCCTCTCTCTCATTCTCGCTCTATCTCCCTCTCACACTCTCTCATTCTCTTTTGCTCTTCTCTCTCCCTCTCTCTGTCTCTTTCTCTATCTCTCTCTATCACCCTCTCTCTCTCTCTCCCTCTCTCTCTCTCTCTTTTTCTCCTTCTCCCCCTCCCTCTCTCTCTCTCACCCTCTCTCTCTCACTCTCTCACTCTCACTCTCTCTCTTTCACTCCATCACTCTCAATCTCTCCCTCTCGTTATCTTAGTCTCTCTTCAATCTCACGCTATCGCTCTCTCTCTCTCTCATCCTCCATCTCCATCACCCTCTCGCTCACCCTCCCTCTCTCCCTCTCTCCCCCTCTCTCTCTCCCTATCCATCTCTCACACTTTCTTTCTCTCACCATCTCTCTATCTCTCTCTTGGTCTTTCACTCTCTGGCTCTCTCTTTCTCTGTCTTCTCTCTCTCGCTCTCACTCTCTCTCTCTTTCGCTCTCTCTCACTCTCATGCTCCCGATCACCCACTAATTCTCTCTCTCTATAATTCACTCTCTCTATCTCTCTATCTCTCTTTCTCCTTCCCTCGCTCTCTCTCACACCTTTCTCTCTCTTCCCTCTCTCTCCTTCCCTCTCTCCCTGTTACTCTCTCTTTCTCTCTCTACCTCTCTCTTTGTATCCCGCATTCACTCTCTCCCTGTACCGCACACTCTATTTCCCTCACTATCTCTTGCTCACTCTCTCTCTTGCTCTCTATTGGTCTCTCTCTCATGCACTTTCTCATTCTCGGGCTCTCTCTCTCCTCACTCTCTCTCTCCCCTCACTCACTCTCTTTCAATCTCTCTCTCCTCACTCGCTCTCTCTCTCTCATGCTCTTTGTTGGCCAATCTCTCGCACGCACTCTCTTACCCTCACTCTTTCCTCTCTATCTCTCCTCACTCTCTCTCCTCGCTCTCTCTCTCTCAATCTCTTTCTCCTTCTCCCCTTCCCTCTCTCTCTCTCAACCTGTCTCTCTCACTCCCTCACTCTCAATCTCTCTTTCTCTTTCTCCCCCTCTCGTTATCTCACTCTCTCTTCAATCTCTTGCTCTTGCTCTCTCTCTCTCTATCTCTCTCTCCCTCTCCCTCTCCCACTCACTCACCCTCCCTCTCTCCCTCCCTTTCTTTCTCTCACCTTCTCTCTCTCTCTCTTGCTCTTTCTCTCACTCTTCCTCTCTCTCACTATCTCTCTATCTCTCTTTCTTCATCTCTCTCTTTATCTTGCTCTCTCGCTCTCTCACTCTCTCTCACCCTCTCTCTCTCTCCTTCTCTTTCTCTTTATCCCTCTCTTCCATGCTATCTCACTCATTCCCTCGCTTTCGCACTCCCTCTCTCTCTATCTCACTCACTATCTTTTTCTCCGTCTCTCTCTCCCCATCTGTGATCTCACTCTCTCTTTTCTCCCTCTCTATTTATCTATCTATCTCTCTCTCCCCCTCACTCTTGCTCGCTCTCTGTCTCTTGCGCTCTCTCTCTTGCTCTCTACCAGTCTCTATCTCTCTCACTCACTCTCACACTCTCACTTACTCTCTCTCTCTCACTCTCTCACTCTCAATCTCCCTTTCTCTCTCCCCCCATCACACTTACTCCCTCTCCCCTCACTCTCTCTCTCCTCCCTCTCACTCTCTCTCTGTCTGTCTGTCTGTCTCTCTATCACCCTCTCTCTCTCTCTTTCTCCTTCTCCCCCCTCTCTCTCTCTCACCCTCTCTTTCTCTCTCTCTTTCTCTTTCACTCCATCACTTTCAATCTCTCTCAATCTCTCCCTCTCGTTATCTTAGTCTCTCTTCTATCTCGCGCTAACGCTCTCTCTCTCTCTTCCTCCATGTCCATCTCCCTCTCGCTAACCCTCCCTCTCTCCCTTTCTCTCTCTACCTATCTCTCTCTCTCATTCTTTCTTTCTCTCATCATCCCTCTATCACTCTCTCTCTTTGTCTTTCACTCTCTTGCTCTCTCTTTCTCTCTCTTCTCTTTCTCGCTCTCACTCTCTCACTCTCTCTCTTGCTCTCATGCTCTCGATCACCCACTAATTCTCTCTCTCCATTTCTCTCTCTCTATCTCCATATCTTTCTTTCTCCCTCCCTCTCTCTCTCACACACACCATTCTTTCTCTCCTCTCTCTCTTCCTCCCTCTCTCCCCCTCACTCTCCTTTTCTCTCTCTACCTCTCTCTTTGTCTCCCGCACTCACTCTCACTCTATCTCGCTCTCTCCTTGTACCGCACACTCTATCTCCCTCTCTCTCTCTCCTGCTCGCTCTCTTTCTCTTTCTCTCTATTGGTCTCTCTCCTCTCTCTCTCTCCTCACTCTCTCTCTCTCAATCTCTCTCTCTTAATCTCTCTCTCTCCTCACTCACTCTCTCTCTCATGCTTTCTGTTGGTCACTCTCTCTCACACGCACTCTCTTACCCTCACAATTTCCTCTTTATCTCTCCTCGCTCTATGTCTCTCTCCTCGCTCTCTCTCTCAATCTCTTTCTCCTTCTCCCCTCCCTCTCTCTCTCAACCAGTCTCTCTCACTCCCTCACTCTCAATCTCTCTTTCTCTCTCTCTCCCCTCTTGTTATCTCACTCTCTCTTCTATCTCTTACTCTTGATCTCTCTCACTTTATCGCTCTCCCTCTCCCTCTCCCACTCACGCACCCTCCCTCTCTTTCTCACACCTCCTCTTTCTCTTTCTCTCTTTTGTTCTCTATCTCTCTCTTACTCTCTCTCACTCTTTCTCTCTCACTATCTCTCTCGCTCTCTCACTATCTCTCACCCTCTCTCTCTCTCCCCCTCCCTTTCCCTTTATCCCACTCTTTCACGCTCTCTCACTCTCTCACTCATTCCCTCGCTCTCGCACTCCCTCTCTCTATCTCACTCTATATCTTTTTCTCTGTCTCTCTCTCCCCATATGTGTTCTCACTCTCTCTTCTCTCCCTCTTTATTTATATGTCTATCTCTCTCCCCCTCACTCTTACTCGCTCTCTCTCTCTTTGTTGCTCTCTACCAGTCTCTATCTCTCTCACTCACTGTCTTACTCTCGCGCTCTCGCTCACTCTTTCTCTCTCTCTCTCTCTCTCACTCCCTCACTCTCAATCTCCCTTTCTTTCTCCCCCCCATCTTGCTATCTCATTCTCTCTTCTATCTCCCTCTCTCTCTCTCCCTCTCTCCCTCTTCCTCAACCTCTCGCTCACCCTCCCTATCTCCATCCATCTCTCTCTCTTTCTCTCCATCTCTCTCTCACACACACACTCTCTCTCTCACTATCTCTCTATCTCTCTTTCTCTTTATCCCTATCTTTCTCTCTCCCTCCCTCCCTCTCTCTATTCTATTCTTCGCTATCTCACCCTCTCTCTCTCTGTATCTCTCTTTCTCTCTCTTCTCTCCCGCATTCACTCTCTCTATTTCACTCCCTCCCTCCCTCTCTCACTCTCTATATCTCTCTCTCTCTTTCTCTCTCACTCACTTTCACGCTCTCTCTCACTCCCTCTCTCTCCCACTCACTCACTAACTCTCTCTCTCTTGCTCTATCTCTCGCTCTCTCTCTCTCTCCCTCCCTCTCTCTCCTCCTCTCTCTTTCTCTCTCTGCCCACTCTCTCTCTCCCCCTCTCTCCCTCTCCCGCTCTATCACCCTCCATATCTCCCGATCACTCTCCCCCTCTCGTTATCTCACTCCCTCTTCCCTCTCTCTCTCTCTCTGTGTCTTTCTCTCTATATGTCTACCCTTCTCTCTCTCGCTCTCTGACTCTCTCACTCTATATCTCTCTCTCTTTCTCCCTCTCTCTCTCATTCTCTCATTATTCTCTCTCTCTCTCTTTCTCATTCTCCCCCTCCCTCCCTCTCTCTCCCTCTCTCTCTTACTCTCACTTTTTCTCCCTCTCTCTCTCCCTCTCTCTGTAGTTCTCTCTTGCTCTTCTATCTCCCTCTCTTTATCTCTCTCTCTTTGTTGCTCTCTAGCAGTCTCTATCTCTCTCACTCTCTCTCTCACTCCTGCGCTCTCGCTCACTCTTTCTCTCTCTCTCTCTCGCTCTCTCTCTCACTCCCTCACTCTCAATCTCCCTTTCTCTCTCCCCCCATGTCGCTATCTCATTCTTTCTTCTCTCCCTCTCTCTCTCCCTCTCTCCCTTTCCCTCCACCTCTTGCTCACCCTCTCTCCCTCAACCTCTCGCTCACCCTCCCTCTCTCCGTCCCTCTCTCTCTCTTTCTCTCCATCTCTCTCTTACACACACTCTCTCTCACTATCTCTCTATCTCTATCTCTATCTCTATGTCTCTCTCCCTCCCTCCCTCCCCCTCTCTCTTCTCTTCTTCGCTCTCTCACCCTCTCTCTCTGTATCTCTCTCCCTCCCTCCGTCCTACTTACTCACTCTCTCTCTTTCTCTCTCTCTTCTCTCCCGCATTCACTCTCTCTCTCTCTCACTCCCTCCCTCTCTCTCACTCCCTCACTCTCTCTCTCTCTTTCTCTCTCACTCACTTTCACGCTCTCTCTCACTCCCTCTCTCTCCCACTCACTCACTCACTAACTCTCTCTCTCCCTCCCTCTCTCTCCCCCTATCTCTTTGAATGTTTCTCTCTTTCTCTCTATCCCCTCTCGTTATCTCGCTCTCTCTATCTCTATCTCTCTCTCCTCACTCTCTCTCTCTCCCCTTCTCTCCCTCTCCCACTCCATCACCCTCCATCTCTCCCTCCCTCCCTCTCTCTCTCTATCTTTCTCACTCTCCCTCTCCCTCTTTCACTATCTCCCTATCTCTCTCTCCTTGCCTCTCTCATTTTCTCTCTTTCTATCTCTCTCCCCTTCTCGTTATCTCACTCCCTCTTCCCTCTCTCTGTCTCTCTCTCTGTATGTCTCTCCTTCTCTCTCGCTCTCTCACTCTCTCACTCTATATCTCGCTCTCGCTCTCTCTATCTCTTTCTCCCTCTCTCTCATTCTCTCGATGTTCTCCCTCTCACTCTTTCTCCTTCTCCCCCTCCCTCCCTCTCTCTCCATCTCTCTCTCTCACTTTCTCTCTCTCCCTCTCTTTGTCATTCTCTCTTGCTCTTCTATCTCCCTCTCTCTCTCTCTCTCTCTCTCTCTTTCTCATTTCCCCCTCTCTCTTTCTCTCTCTTTGTCTCACTCCCAACCTCTCATTCTCTCACACTCTCTCTCACTCACTCACTCACTCATTCACTCTCACTATCTCACTCTCTCTTATATCACTCACTCTTGCAATCTCTGCCTCTCCCTCTCCCACTCTCTGTCTCTCTCTCTCGCTCCTTCTCCCTATCCCACTTCCTCTCCCTCTCCCTCTCCCTCTCTCTCACTCTCTCTCACTCTCTTTATCCCTCTATTTCTCTTTCTTTATCTCTCTCCCTCTCTCTCTCTCACACTCTCTCTCCCCCTCCCTGTCTCCCTCTCCCTCTAGCTCACCCACCCTCTCTCATTTCCTATCTCTCTCTCACCCTCCCTCCCTCCCTCCCTCTCACTTTCACTCTTTATCCCCCTCTCTCTCTTAATCACTCTCTCTCTATCTTGCTCTCTCTATCACTCTCAATATCTCTCTCTCTTCCTCTCTCCCTCTCCCTCTCCCTCTCGCACACCCTCCCTCTCTCCCCCTCCCTCTCTCTAACTCTCTATCTCTATCTCTTTCTATCTCTCTCTATATCTCTCTCTCACTGTCTCTCTATCTCTATCTCTTTGCCTCTCTCTCTCTCTCTCTCTTTCTCTCTCCCCACTCTCATTATCTCACTCTCTTCTCTCTCTCGCTCTCTCACTCTCTCACTCTATGTCTCTCCCTCTCTCTAAGTCTCTCCCTCTCTCGTTTTCTCTCACTCTTCTCTCTATATCTCTAACTCTTGCTTGCTCTCTCTCTTTCTCCTTCTCCCCCTCCCTCTATCTCTCACTCCCTCACTCTCAATCTCTCTTTCTCTCTCTCCTATTCGTTATCTCACTCTCTCTTCT
>QANY01012886.1:520628-525628 GCA_003255025.1 Datisca glomerata
CTCTTTTTCTATCTCTCTCTCACAGACTCTCTCACTATCTCTCTATCTCTCTATCACTTTCTCTCACCCTCACTCTTTCACTATCTTTCACCCTCTCCCCCTCTCGTTATCTCACTCTCTTCTCTCTATCGTTCTCACTCCCTCGCTCTCTATCTCTCCCTCTCTTTGCCTCTCTCTCTCTCTCGTTCTCTCTCACTCTTATCTTTTCCCCCTCTCTCTCACAAACTCTCCCTCTTTCTCCCTTTCACTCTCTCTCTTTCCTTATCCCCCTCCCCCTCTCTACCTCTCTCTCACTCCCTCACTCTCAAGTTCTCTCTCTTTCTCATTCTCTCTCGCACTTCTCTCTCCCTCTCTCACTCACCCTCCCTCTCACTCCTCTCCCTCTCTCTTCCACTCTCTCTCACTCACTCACTATCTCTATCTTTCTCTCTCTCTCTGCCTCTCTCTCCCATTCCCCCTCTCTCTCACCTCTCTCTCTCTTCCTCTCTCTCTCCTTCTCTACGTTTTTCACTTTCTCTCACCTCTCTCTCTCTCTTCCTCTCTCTCACCTCTCTCTCTCTTCCACTCTCTCTCACTCACTCACTCTCTAACTACCTCTCTCTTTCTCTCTTTGTCCCCCTCTCCTTATCTCACTCTTGCTTCTCTCTATCTCTCTATCACTATCTCCCTCCCTCCCGCCCTCTCTCTCCCTCTCTCTTCCTCCCTCCCTCTCTCACTTTTACTCTCTCCCTCTCTAGCTCTCTCTCTCGTACATTCTCTCTGTCTCTCTTAGACACACGCATACACACATATTATCTCTTTGTCTCTCTCTCTCTCTCGCTTTCTCTCTCCCTCCGTCCCACCCTCGCCCTCCCTCTCTCCCACCCACCCTCCCTCCATCTCTCTCTTTCTCACTCTCTCTTGTTCCCTAGCTCGCTCTGGCTCTCTCTCTCTCACTCGCTCACTCTCACTCTCTATATCTCCCCCTCTCTTTCCTTCATTATCTCTCCATCATTATCTCTCTCTCTCACTCTCTCCCTTTCTTTCATTATCACTCTCTCTCCCTCCCTCCCTCTCTCTCCCTCACCCTTCCACCCTCTTTCTCTCACTATCGGTATCTCTCTCCCTCTCTCTCTTGCTCTCTCACAATCTCTTTCTATCTCTCCCTCTCTCTCACACACACATACAATCTCTCTATCTCTCTCTCCCTCCCTCTCTGTCCCTCTCTCACTCTCTTTCTATCTTTGCTATCTCCCTCTCTTTCTCCCTATCTCTCACTCCCTCTCTGCCACTCTCTCTCTCACTATCACTTTCTCTCTCAACCATTATCTCTCTTTCTCTCCCTTAACCACTCTCTCCTTCTCTCCTCACTCTCTCTCCTCGCTCTTTCTTTGTCTCTCACTTTCTCTCTCGTTCTCTCACTCTCTTACTTTCTCTTCACTCCCTCTCCCTGTCTCTCTCTTTCTCTCTCGTTCTCTCACTCTATCACTCTCTCTTCTCTCTATGTTGTTCTCTCTCTCACCCTCTCTCTCCCTATCTCTCACCCTCTCTCTCTCTCACTCATTCAATCTCTCTCTCTATCTCACTCACTCCCTCACCCTATCTCTCTATTTTTCTCTCTTTCTCTTACCCATCTATCTCTGTCTCCCTTTTTCACACACTCTCTCTCTCCTCACACTCTCTCTTATTCTCTTCACTCTCTCTCTCTCACTCTCTCTCTCTCTCTCTCTCTCTCTCGCTTTCGCTATAACTCTATTTCACTCACTCTCTCTCACCTCCCCTCTCTCTATCTCTCTCTCTTCCCCTCCCTATCTCTCTCCCGCACTCTTTCACTCACGCACTCTCTGTCTCTCCTCCCCTTCCCTTCTCTCCCATACTCCCTCACTCACTCTCACTCACTCTCTCTCTCTCATCGCTCACTCACACACTCTCTCTCTCCCTCTCTCCCTCCTTCTCTCCCTCTCTCTTTCTATCTATATATCTCTCTCTCCCCCTCCCTCCCTCACTCTAGCACCACTCCATCCCTCTCTCTTGGACCTCTCTCCCCCCTCTCCCTCTACCATTCTCTCTCCCTCTCATTCTCTCTCTTGTTCTCATGCTCTCCCTCTCTCTCCCCCGCTCACTTTCTCTCTATCTCCCTCTCTCTCTCTCACACACAAACACTATCTCTCTATCTCGCTCTCTCTCTCACTCTCTGTTCCTTTCACTCTCTTTCTTTCTTCACACACACACTTTCTCTCTTCCCTCTCTCTCGCTATATCTCTCTCTCCCTCTCTCACACTCTCTTTCTCTCCCTCTCTCTCACATACCCACTATCTCTCTATTTCTCTCTCTCTATACCTCTTTCACTCTCTTTCTTTCTTCTCTCTATCTCTTTCACTATCTCTCTCACTCAATTTCTCACCCTCTCTCTCCCCTTCTCTCTCTTCTCTCTCTTTATCTCTCTCTCACCCATTCTCTCTCTCTCTCTCCCTCTATCTCTATCTCTCTCTCACTCTTTCTCTCACTCTTTCTCTCTCTCACTATCTCTCTATCTCTCTTTCTTCGTCTCTCTCTCTCACTATCTCTCTCTCTCTCAATCTTTCTATCTCACTTTCTCCCTTTATCTCGCTCTCTCACTCTCTCTCCCCCCTCTCTATTTCTCTTTATCTCTCTCTCTCTCACGATCTCTCAGTCATTCCCTCTATCTCTCTCTCTCTTGCTCTCTCTCTCGCTCTCTCTCTCGCTCTCTCTCTCGCTCTCTCTCTCGCTCTCTCTCTTGCTCTCTGCCAGTCTCTCTTGCTCTCACTATCTCTCTCTCACTCACTCTCTCACTCTAAATCTCCTTTTCTCTTCTCTCTCTCACTCTCTCTCTCCCTCTCTCCCTCTCCCTTAACCTCTCGCTCACCCTCCCTCTATCCCTCCCTCTCTCTCCCTCTCTCTCCCTCTCTCTCTCACTCTCTCTCACTCTCTCTCACTATCTCTTTCTCTCTATCTCTATCTCTCTCTCCCTCCCTCCTTCCCTTACCTTTCTATCTCTCTCTCTAATTCTCTCCCTCCCTCCTTCCCTCACCTTTCTATCTCTCTCTCTATTTCTCTCGCTCCCCCTCTCTCCCACTCTTTCACTTTTTCACCCTCTCTCTCTCCCACTCTCTCTCCTTTCTCTCTCTCTCCTCACACTCTTTCTCACCCACACTTTCTCTCTATCTCTCTCTCTATCTCTCTCACTCTTTCTCGCTCACTATCTCTCTATCTCTCTATCTTCACCTCTCTCTCTCTATCTTCTCTCTCTTGCTCTCTCTCTCTCTCTATCTCACTCTCTCGCTCCCTCGCTCTCTCACTCTCTCACTCTCTCTCTCACTCTCTCTCTTTCTCTTTATCTCTCTTTCTCACGCTCTCTCACTCTCTCTCACTCATTCCCTCTCTCTCACTCTCTCTTTATCTCACCCACTATTTTTCTCTCCATCTCTTTCTGCCCATCTTGTTATCTCACTCTCTCTCACTCTCTATCAGTCTCTATCTCTCTCACGCACTCTCTCACTCTCGCACTCTCTCACCCTATCTCTCTCACTATCACTCCTTCTATCTTACTCGCACACTCTCAATCTCCCTTTCTCTCTCTCCCCATCTCATTATCTCATTCTCTCTTCGCTCTTTCGCACTCGCTTTCTCTCTCCCTCCCTCTCTCCCTCTCCCTCAACCAATGGCTAACCCCCTCTCTCTCCCTCTCTCTCTCCATATCTCTCACACTCTCTCACTATCTCTCTATCTCTATTTCTCTCTATCTCTCTCCCTCACTCTCTCTCTCTAACCTTTCTCTCTATCTCTCTATCCCTCTCTCACTCTCTTTCTCTCTTCCCTCCCTCTCTTTCTCCCTCTCTCTCAGTTTTTCACCATCTATCTCTCCCACTCACTCTCTCCTTTCTCTTTCTCTCTCTCTTCACACTCTCTCTCACCCACACTCTCTCTATCTCTCTCTCTATCTCTATCTCTCTCTCTATCTCTATCTCTCTCTCTCTATCTCTATCTCTCTCTCTCACTCTTTCTCTCTCACTATCTCTCTATCTTCTTCTTCTCTCTCTCTTTCTCTATCTTCTCTCTCTTGCTCTCTCTCTCTCTTTCTCATTATCTCTCTTTCATACGCTCTCTCACTCTCTCTCACTCACTCCCTCTCACTCGCTTTCTCTTTATCTCACTCACTATCTTTCTCTCCGTCTCTTTTTCACCATCTCATCATCTCACTCTCTCTTCTCTCTCTCTTTTGCTCTCTATCAGTCTCTATCTCTCTCACGCACTCTCTCACTCTCGTGCCCTCTCACCCTCTCTCTCTCTCACTCTCACTCTTTCTTTCTCACTCCCTCACTCTCAATCTCCCTTTCTCTCTCTCCCCATCTCGTTATCTCATTCTCTCTTCTCTCTTTCTCTCTCTCCCCACCTCTCACACACGCTCCCTCTCTCCCCCCTCTCTCTCCATCTCTCCCTCACTCTCTCTCTCTCACTATCTCTCTATCACTCTTTCTCTCTCTCTCTCACTCCCTCCCTCTCTCTCTCTTCTTCGCTCGCTTGCCCTCTCTGTCCCTATCTCTCTCCCTCCCTCTCTCTCTATTTCTCTCTTCCTCTCTCTTTCTCTCCCAAACACTCACTCTCTTTATCTTGTTCCCCGCTCTCTCTCTCTCTTTCTCTCCCTCACTCCCTCTCTTTGTCTCGCTCCCTCTCTCTCCCACTCTCTCTCATTCTCTCTCCCTCTCTCTCTCACTCGCTCTCCCCCCTCTCTCTTTCACGCTCTATGTCACTCCCCCTCTCTGTCATTCACTCACTCACTTTCTCTCTCTCTCCCTCTCTCTCTCTTTCTCACTCTCTCATTCCCTCTCTCGCTCTGATTCTCTCTCCCTTATTATCTCTCTCTCTCCCTCTCTCCCTCTCTCCCTCTCTCCCTCTCTCCCTCTCTCTCATTATCACTCTACCTCCCTCCCTCCCTCCCTCCCTCCATCCCACTCTCTCCCTCTCACTTTCTCCCTCCTTCGATCACTCACGCCCTCTGA
>QANY01012886.1:528128-791281 GCA_003255025.1 Datisca glomerata
TCTCTCTCTTTTTCTCCTTCTCCTCATCCCCCTCTCTCTCTCAATCCCTCATTCTCTCTCTCTCTCTTCTCTCTCTCTTTTTCTCGTTCACCCTCCCTGTCTCCGTCCCTCCTTCTCTCGCTCTCTATCTCTCTCTCTATCTTACACTCACACTCTCTCTCTCACTATCTCATTATATCTCTCTCTTTGTCTCTCTCCCTCACTCTTTCGATCTCTCTCTCGTTATCTCACTCTCTTCTCTCTACCATTCTTACATCCTAGCCCTCTCACTCTCTCTGTCTCTCACTCTTCACCTCTCTCTCTCTTTCTCTCTCTCTCTTACTCACTCTCTCATTCTCTCTCGCTCTTCTCTCTCTCCCTCTCTCTCACAGACTCTCTCTCTCCCTCACTCTCTTTCTCCTTATCCCCTCCCCCTCTCTCTCACTCCCTCACTCTCAATCTTACACTCTCTCTCTCTCTCTCATTCTCTCTCGCTATTCTCTCACCCTCTCTCTCACTCTCAAAGAAGAAGACACGAGGCAGATGGGGTCGCGATACCCAAATAGGCGCATGCATTGGATCACCATTGCGGAGACGGAAATCATGGCTCCAGTAGAAAACCCTAAACATCAATCCCTCAATCAAAAACTTCTCTTTGTTTTTTGGTGCATATCTTCTTTGTTCGAGAGCTTGATGAAGACGTGCCTTGGATCTAAGAGAGTGATCGAAAGATCCCCCACCAGTTCTTTCGAGCGAACTCCCGAACTACCGTTCTCATCCTTAGAAAGGGTTTTGCTGGAACTCCATCCTTTTGAAGATTTCACTTTGAGAAGATAGCTTTCCTTAAAAACTCCCACAATTAACTACAATCTATTCCCACCCCTCTGCCTACTCCCTTACTAACAAAACGAAATTCCCAAGCTCAGGTCACTATCTTTCTATGTCTCTCTCTCTCTCTCTCTTTATCTCTCTTTCTCTCTCTCCCCCTCTCATTTTCTCTATCTCTTTTCTCTCTTGCTCTCTCTCTCTCTCTTTCACTCTCAGTCTCTCGCTCTCCCCCTTTCTCTCTTTCGTACCCTCTCTCTCTCTTTCCCTCATTCTCTCCCTGTCTCACTCTCTCACTATCTATCTCTCTCTCTCTCTTCCTCCGTCCCTCCGTCCCACTCTCTCTCTCATTCTCCTACTCTCACACACACTCTCCCACTCTCTCTCTCACTCTCTCACACACTCTCTCCCCCACTCTCCCTATCACTTCTCTCCCTATCACTTCTCTCCCTCTCTCTCCCTCTCTCTCCCTCCGTCTCACTCACTCACTCACTCACTCACTCTCCCTTTCTCTCTCTCTATCTCTCTCTCCCCCTCCCACTATCTCTCACCTCTCTCTCTTTCTTCCTCTCTCTCTCATTTTCTACGTCTTTCGCTCTCTCTCACTTTCCCTCTCTCTCTTCTTCTCTATCGCTCACTCACTCTCTCACTATCTCTCTCTCTCTCTCTTTCTCACTTTGTCCCCTATCACTCTCTTATCTTTATCGTTCTCACTCTCCCTCTCTCTCTTCCCCTCTATCGCTCACTCTCTATCTCTCACTCTCTGTCTCTCACTATCTCGCTCTCAATCTCTCTCTATCCCCCTATCACTCTCTTCTATATATCGTTCTCACTCCCTCTCTCTCATTCTCTCTCCCTCTCTTTATCTCTCTCTTACGCTTTGCCTCTCTCTCATTCTCTCTCACTATCTTTCTCTGTCTCTCTCTCTTTCTCTCTCTCTTGTTGGAGTCCTTGCCTTTTTTAGACTTTAGGTCCTCCCCTTAGCCGGGTCTCCACTCCCCCTGGCTAAGTACTTTCTGAAATAGTGTAAAAAGAGGTGCTTCGAATCATTACTATTTGAAACGAACCTATTCTAAAAAAGTCTAGGACTCCATTAGAAATATCACCTCTTTCACCGCTCGGCCACTCTCCTCTTCTGGGGATGAGGCCCCCCTCAATGGCTTCTAAGAAGGAGGGCGACACCCTGAATCAATCAAAAATATTATTTCTTTGATTGAAGGCTTGGAGAGATAGGATCCTTGTTTGATCTTATTAATATCCTCTTTACTTGAACTAGTATGGGCAATTTGGAACAGAAAAAACTACTTGAATAAAGGACAAAATGAAGACAGATACATGAGATATTAAACATAACAAAAAAAATCTTTGTTCTTGAAGATAATTGTATTTATTTTCATTTCGTTGAATTAGTTGAGTTATTAATATGTTACTATTGATATAAGGGATAAGGTAAAAATAAATAACATAAGTTTGGTCAAAAACCTTTCTTTGATTTCTAGTCATCTAATAAAAAATTCCTCAATTTGATTTGGGGATGGTATCCCTTGGAATCCTAAATATTATTATACCAAGAACTGTACTAATCCACATCAATCAATACTTGTTGAAGAAATGGAAATTCCCATATTTTGTTGGATTTGATGAGACATGTGAAAAGAAAAATAATAAGAAGATCCAATTTTCAGAATTATTTGAACTTTGATGCAAAAGCCTTATAGACAAGTTTAACCATTTATCTAATATATGATTTATCATCCTTCCTTATTCCTTTCTCATTTGATCTAATCTTACCGTCTCCCGAATTGTCTCTATGAAAGAATCCTGAATATCTTTCATAAGAAATTGGAGGAAGATGCGACAATTTTTTCCAAGAAATCCCCAACGAAAAATACAAACTATTCCTTCTTTTCTATTGAATCAAACATAACCGCTACCCACATATTACGAAATGGTGCACCATAAATAGGATCTAATAAAGAGACTTGCAATCCCATAGAAAGACATCACGGTCCCGCGTGGACAGAAAATAATTTTTTGAGATGGAAATAAAGATATCAAATCTCTACCAAGATATCTAGAAGTTCCAACCAATAAAAACGCTAATGGACCTAAAAAATGATAAAGGAAAAAACTCTAGATAGAAAATATTTTGATTGTAAAATTCTCCATGTTTGTTTTAAAAAGAAAGCCAATAATGAGGCTTGGATTAATATGGAGGTCGGCACCAACTATTATAAAAATACTAAAAATAGGGTGAATAATTATCAAATAATTGATAAAATCGATAGGAGACATCTCTATTTTTTTGCCCTAGCAATTCATAGAATTACTACTACTTAGCTTTCAATTTGCCTCTAACCATCAAATGAAATGTGAATAACTCATCCTGCCCTTGAGGAAAGAAAGAAGAACGATAGAGTTTAGTTCAGACTTGATTGTTTGCAGCATGCAAGCGGATTGCCCATAAAATCCATAAGAACAATGAAAAAAAAAAAGATATCTCGGTAACGAAAACTATAGGGGCAGTATTGGCGAGATCCAACAGTGAAAAGCTGCCTATTAATGAAAGATGTAAATATTAATGAAAGATGTAAATCCATGGAAAATAAAAAATACACATGCCAGATGAAATGGTTGTTGCTATTTGTTACAATAACGAATCATTGATTTAACTGAATAACTTAGAGCTATCGTCCCACTAAAAAATATTCTTGTGATAGGTCCAGTTCTTCGTTTGAAATATAGTGAAATCACCTTCCTATTCTTTCCCCAGAACCGAATACTATGAAAGATGTTCACTTCTTAAAATATCTCATATATGTAGCAGAAACAGGGGAATGGGTCAGATTTATCCCAACGGGAGTAAGAGTAATAATAATGTTTATAATGCTACAGCAGCTGGGATAGTAAGCAAAATCATATGAAAAGAAAAAGGAGGATATGAAATATCCATAGTGGATGCATCGGATGGGCATCAAGTGGTGGATATTATCCCCCCAAGACCATAACTTCTTGTTTCAGAAAGCGAATCTATCAAACTTGATCATCCTTTAATGAGTAATCCTAATGTTAGTGTATTTGGTCAGGGGGATGCGGAAATGGTGCTTCAAGATCTATTACGTGTCCAAGGCTTTTTGGTATTATCCATGGTTTTTTATTCCTTATCTTGAAAATCCTATTTCGATTGGATCAAAACTAATTTAGAATTAATAAATAGGATTTTATTTGTTTATATTTAAATAAAAATATGTCTAATATATGTCTTTTGTCATCTTCCTTAGGAGTAGTGTGCTTAGCGTGGGAAAGATCCTCTTTACAGCGAAGGGAGGAGATTATCTCTATAGTGCCAATCCAACACAAGTCCTTAGTTTTATTTTTTATTTCTTAGATCTTTACCTTACATAATTATATTAAATTATTATAGTTATTATTATTCCTAAAATGGATAAGAAATAGATATATTCTACTAATAAATAAGATATTAAAGAGAAAAAATGATATATATATATATATCAATAATAAATAAATTCAATTGAACTATTTCCATTTTTATTTATTAAAATTTATAATTTGATTTCAATCTGTAGAGTACATTGAATGTACATAAGTGCCTATAACAGAGTTTCTGTTATTCATAAAGAAGTGAGGAATCCTCTTTTCGGTTCTGACTCTCCCACTCCAGTCGTTGTTTTTCTTTTTGTTACTTTGAAAGTAGGTTTCAAAATGGTTTAAACACCAATTTCATAGGTAAAGGGTTTGGTATGTAAGTAAAAAGGCCAGATTTTCCTAGAATCCTATCTAGAGTTACTTTATAATAAGCCAATTCATTTGGGATCCTATAATTAATTCTAGAATTTCTCCTTGTAGTAAATACTTTTATGCATACCTCTTCCAGTTGATCTATACCATACTCTATTCTCATAAGATGAAACACACTAGCTAACAACCCGCCTGGTGCTACATTACGAAATACCACTCGGGGAGTTCGAGGGAAGAACCTAGAACCCTATCTACGGCTGAATAGCAACTCATACGTAAGCATACACACTTCGAGCGAAACTCAAAGTAATCATAGCGTTGATCCCCTTACCTACATAGCCATTCTTGCATATTTGGGCGTTGCGTGGTTGTTTTGCAAGATCTCGCTTTCAGTTCATAGAGTGGATCAAAGATGTGTTCAAATACATATAGCAATACTCAAAAAAGATGAAAGAGAAACCTATATACATACGTATACGTACTAAAATATTTCAAATGATTAATGACGACCCGATATCTTTTACCGGTCAAAATTGGACCATAACGGAATTTCAGTCTATACCGGCACCATAATATCAGATTGAGGGGGAAGATTAGAATTAGAGATTGACCGAAAAGCAAGGATATGGGCTCGTGTGAGTAAGGAAACATAAAATATCTATTCTAGTTCTATCATGAGCTATCATTGCTTTTCTTTTTGTTACTTCGAAAGTAGGTTTTGAAATGGTTTAAACACAAATTCCATAGGTAAAGGGTTCGGTATGTAAGTAAAAATGCCATATTTTTCTAGAATCCTACCAAGAGTCAGTTTATAATAAACCAATTCATTTGGGATCCTTCAATTAATTCTAGAATTCCTTCTTGCATTATATACTTTTATGCATACCTCTTTCGGTTGATCTATACCATACATTATTCTAGTAAGATGATACACACTAGCTACAGTCTGCCTGGTGCTACATTACAAAATATTGCTTGGAGAGTTTTAGAGAAGGGCCTAGAACCAATCTACAGACGAATAGCAACTCATACGTAAGCATACACACTTTGAGCAGAACTCAAAAATATCATAGTGTTGTTCCCCTTATCTACATAGCCATTCTTGCAGATCATACACACTCACGTGCTTCTTTTATAAGATCATACTTTCAAATCGTAGAGTGGATCAAAGATGTGTTCAAATCCTTACAGCGAAACTCAAAAAGGATGAAAGAGAAACCTATATACATATGTATACATGCTGAAATATTTCAAATGATTAATGATGACCTGATATATATTACTGGTCATAATTGGACCATAACGGAATTTCAATCTATGCCGACACCATAATATCAGATGGGGGGGGGGGAGATTAGAATTAGAGATTGATCGAAAAGCAAGGATATGGGCTCGTGTGAGTAGGAAACAAAAAATATCTATTCTAATTCTATCATCAGCTATGGGTTCGAATCTATAATTTCTCCCATTCCTGCTAGGATTGGAAATCTGTATTTTACATATCCATACGATTGATTCCTTGGGTTTCCAAAATAGTGTAAAAAGAGGTGCTTCGAATCATTACTATCTGACTCCGACCTACTCTAAAAAAGTCGAGGCATTTCGATACACACTTTCGTGTACTAGCTAAAGCGTTATGTATGTCAGGTAAAGATCATATTCACTGTGGTACCATAGAGGTAAACTTGAAGGGGAAAGAGAAATCACTTTAGGCTTTGTTGATTTACGGCGTGATGATTTTATTTAAAAAGATCAAAGTCACGGTATTTATTTCTTGGATTTTTGAATTGGGAGAGATATTAAGAGAGAACAAGATTCTCACTATGTCTTAGAATCTGGAACCAATTCAATTCAGTGGGATCTTTCATTCATATTTTTTCCCATCAATTCAGTGAAGACTCAAATGTGGATATGCAAGCATGATAACTTATATGTTGTTCTATATCTCCATGAATCTAGGAACTTTTGATCACAGGTCTACGTACCAGAACTGGTAACATTCAAGATTATGCAGGATTATACAGAAAAGATCCATTTTTTGCTCTCTCTTTAGCTCTATGTCTCTTATCCTTAGGAGGACGTTCTCCATTAGCAAGTTTTTTCAGAAAATTTAAAGATAATTTCAATATACTAAGACTTTTAATTCTTTAAGAGCTTTATCTAAAAGATTCACGATATAACTAGGATTAGGACTTCCTCCACTAGCAGGTTTTTTGTGAAAAAAGATAATTTAGTGAGGCAAAGGAAGTTCATGGCAGGCATAAAGGAAAGACATTATATCCATATTTACCCTTCTTTGACCAGATGAAACATCTAATCCTAGCTTATCTATCATGCTTTCCTTGAAACCAAGTAGAGAAATCTCATGTAAATACCAGGGAATAAGGTTTAATCCTATTCATGGGGATTCCGTAAATATTTCATTCCACAAAGATAGAGTTTGAAACAATTGGAATTTTTTTGAAGATCAACCCAAGGACGCCTACGGTATCTAGGGGTCACAGACCAACCATAGAACCATGTTTAATAAGTGGAACGTATTAGCTGTCAGCTCTTCTGTTGGGTAGTCATTACCTGAACCGCAAGGAGGAGGGGGATGCCAAAGGCAAGGCTAGTGACTGGAGTGAAGTCGTAACAAGGTAGCAGTACAGGAAGGTGCGGCTGGATCACCTCCTTTTCAAGGAGAGCTAATTCTTGTTGAGTATCCTCTTCCCCAGGGATCCCAGATGAGGGAACCCTAAGAGATCCACTGACTCTAACTACCGTCCATGTACGATCGAAACTAGATCTTACCAACTACCCTATTTATTCATTATTTATGCTGCGCCATATGTTCTATGGATACATGCTTTCTAATGCTCCAAATTTTTTTTTTTTTTTTATTTGGACCACGAGAGTTGCAACGATAACTTGGTATATCTACTATACAACCATTAACTTAAATATGTCTATGGTTAACTAATTGGTGGGCTTGAGGAATAGTCGAAGCCATACCCAATCGAAAAATGATGAAATGTTTTCAAGTAATTGTACTAAAACTTGACCTCGAAGGAATAGCACTACCATTTCACAATATACATTGTCCGGGAAAGATAGTATAAGGATTGTTGTTTTATCCTACTGAAGCTCTTCTTATGAAAGTTGAGGCTTTACTCTAACTGGTATGTTAAAGTCTCCTAGCTATAGCATTTATTAATATCCATAGCATGGAGGGTTACTCGAATCTTTCATTTTTGTACACTACTCATTCCTTGAAGGTCCAATTAATTAATAGTCAAGCAATTTTGTATTCTTATTTTATTGGATATATAAATTTTTAATTCCATAAATTTTTGATATAGTCAGTTTTGAAATGACTCATATATTTAGATGCCATATGAATCAATAATTTCTCATAATTTTTCTAATCAATTTACTTTCAGATTGACTCATGCATCAGGGCCAAGATACTTTGATTCTTATGTTTTGGAAAACATGATCATGTCAATCCACAAGCCTCTGATACATTCTCATTCGATCATGATGAGGGAGAAAGTAAAAGTAGAAAAACTCAAATTGGGTTTAGGGATAATAAGGCTCGAACTGATGACTTCCACCACATCAAGGTAACAAACTACCCAGTAAGGCAGATGCTTTGGAACCCGCTTGGACGAAACGAAAGATATTGTCAATAAATAGAAGCACGTCTTGCTCATTAACATGTCAGAAATATTCCGCCATAGTTAAAGTAGTTAAACCTATTGGAATATGTCCACAAAGTAGCGTGTAATAACTATTTATTTGTATTTACTTATTTCTCAAACATTGGTATTACTGAATTTTTTATGAATAAATTGGAAGTTTTATTTTAAATTAAAGCGTGTTTATAAATTACTCAAGTTGTAAAAATATTGTCAATGAAAGAAGAGTGAAGACAGAAGCGTCTTCAGACGAACACTTCTGAAATAGTTCAGAACGATATTCACAGTCTTAGGATCGGCTGGGCAATCAAATCTGATTACAATTGTTAGGTTGAATCGTTGGATGTCAATCTTCAGACATAAGAGTGGAGACTCAAATACTTAACCTAGACATGTTATGAACATGTTGAATAAACCGGTAACTAATTAATTTAGAGCCCAAAACTGTTTACCTAACTCTAAATCTAATTGTTACACCTTAAAGGTATTTTCATAATTACTTTAATCCTAAGGTGAATATGTAACTTGACTTGGTTAGTTGCAATCTTTGATATGTCAAATTAGTGAGTTTAATTGGTGGGCAATAGATCGGCTGTTGGGATTGTAATTTGATTAAGTAGGAGTTGCGTGATTCACAGATATGTAAATTTGCGATTGGATTGCAAAAGCAACAATATAAACTTATGCTTTGTTGATGGGTGTGTGAATAAATTAGCTTAGCCAAGTATTCGATGAAATAAGTCATTGAATAAGACTTGTGAATTGTACGAGACAATTCACTATAATGTCTTTCTTATTCATAATCAATAAATGAGTTAAGAAAATAATAACAATAGGGGTAAAATGGTAATTTTACATCAATAAAAATGTAGCGCTCATGAATTGAGTGTTGATTCGACATCGAACTGATAGTGGAGTCATACGATGTCAGCTTTAAATAGATCGAGAATTTATGGAGATAAATTCACTAGGTATTTGAATCATAAGCTTTGTTCATGTGGGTCCTTTCGGTCTCAGAAATAACTCAGAGAACAGAAATAGAAAAATGAACTTAGTTAGACCAAAATGTGTTTCGATGCCAAGGCATATTTCCTACACATATATGTGATAGGTGATGACACTTAAGTTAGTTAAGTGTAATTATTGTATTGAATTAATTAATCTATTAATTTATAATTAGTTAATTAATTAATTATTGACAATGATCAATTATATTTATCAATTGGATTGATGAATTTCAATACAACTAAAACTCTAGGAGATTGTGTGATTTTCGGCAATAATAGATAATTAGGAGAATTTTCAGAAATTTTATAATATATGGGTATATTTCTAAGTATCAAAAATTACCTTTTGATAAATATATAATAGCAATTTGATTTTGAGGAGATAACGAGTATTAGATACAGTTGTTATTATTAACACACATAAAAAAAGAGAAAAACATTTTCTCCTCTCACTATTGTTGTCACCAAAATTAATCTGAAGAATGGAATATTTGAATTTTCTTCTATAATTGTTTTGGTAGCCTACACTCAAATTTATACATAAAATTCTTTTGAGATATATTTATGAAATTAACGGGGGGTTGTTGGTGGAATAATTCAGAAATTATTTTTGGAAGATCAAGTTCGTGATTTTGATCTTAAAGCTTGAAGAACACGAAGAACGCTCGAGGGAGTTCACCAGTTCAGAAATCCTCCGATACATAGTAATGGTGAAAAATTGTTTTCCCTTAATCTATTCATTTTAATATCGTATATACATGATAAGACTAAAATTGCTTTTAAATTATTTAATATGATTAAATAAGTTAAATAAAAAAAATCTATATTGCGCCCACGAACCGTTCGTGGTTCAGATATAATTTTTTTTTTATCTTAAAACCGATTGATCCTGGCAATTGGTATCAGAGCATAGGGTTTAAGATTATGTATATAGATAATTAAAACAAACGTATCATAAATTTTATGGATATTGGCATATGTTTGTATGGTAGCTTCAAAATTGTTATGAATATGTTTTTTTATTAGATCCTGAACTATTGGCTCTAGGCGTTTTTTATTTAGAATTGATGTACGCCGAATTTGAGGCATAGAAATTTATGTAATTTAATTATTGCAATTGTTGTAAATTTTCAATTCGTTGTAAATTCATCGTTGCCTCGAAATCATCGCCAAAAATCGCTGCCGAGAAGTCGTCGGATAGCCACCGAGAAGACACCAGAAATGCTACTGTTCATGCAATACTGTTTGCCGCTGGTACTGTTCACCACTGGCCGCCGCTCATCGCCACTCGCCACTGCTACCATGTGTTGTCCCTTGCACGGTAGAGTCCTAATTTGATTAGGAAACCTACAAGTTTTGGAAACCCATGATTTTAGGAAACCTATGGTTTTTGAAATTCAAATTTTAGAATATGATTTCAAAATCAATTTTAGTCCCTTATTTAATTTTAATTTAATTTGATAAATTTTTCAACACTCGTATAATTGACATTTATTTTAAAATTGTTTTAAAAATAAATCAATTTACTAATTACTTGGTAATTTGTTTGTCAAAGTAAAAATATGTTGGAAAATTAAAATTTTTAAATTGAAAATTATTTTTAAAAATGGGACTAATATTTTGTAAAGTGTTACAAAATGGTGGGAAACATGGAAACGAATGAGTAAATCGCAAACGCCATGGAGATTAGTTCATAAATTAATTTGTAATTTACTTATTATTCTTTTATGGGTTGTAATTAGAAATGAGACAATAGGGAGGTTAATTTTAAATGTATGATTTAATTGTAATCAAGCATCATCATATAACATGCCATACAGATTAGGGATATGCCAATATCAAATTGTCATGTAGCATGTATATGCATCATTGTAGATTAATTGATCATGGTTATTATTTAATTATAATGTGAAATTTATAATGGTTATGATTTTAAATTGGGATTTAAAATTTATAAAGGATTTATAAATTTCATCACGTTTTTAAATTAATAAAAATTGCCTTTTTGAAAAACAACCAAAATCCAATTTCTTTTCAAAAACTAAGTGGGAGGGTCGTATATGTTGAAACGTTCCCAATGTCTCCAACGCAAACTTGATCGTGCCACGAGGAAGGGTTAGAACCGCCCATAACGGTCCTTACTTGAATGTGAGAAACTTTGGAATCGTGTTGCCTTGAGTCATCGAGTTGTTTCAGAACCTAAGACTTCTAAAGGGAGTAGTAGAGCAGGGCTGTCCCATAGACGGATTGGTAGTCCATACCAACATTTAAGAGTCCATGCGTTGCTTAAACACTTAGACTGAAGCACATTGGAATCCCCTCATAGGGGCTAGTCAATGGGGACAAGATGACCAAAACAATTGGTGATTAGTTAAGCTAGATGTAGAGACATTTGAGTATTAACAAAACGAGATGAGTCTCGATACAACAGGAGATAGTTTGGACTTCATCGCTCGATGAGACAAGCTATCATTTTTTATCGTAACACCATGGAGGAAATATTTTTAATGGATTTTAAAATATTTAGTAGCGCATCATGCATCCTACTTTCCTAAACAATTGAGCATTTATTTACACCACTTTATTTATTCTTTTCAGTAATCATGTCGATATCCCCTCTCTCAACTAATCTTAACGTGAAGATATTCAACGTTGAAAATTATGTGGATTGAAAACGAAATCTTGATATCGTGCTAACAGTAGAAAAATACAAGTTTGTGCTCTTGGCATTTCTGAATCGACTCAAGAGAAAAAGGATGCTTATGCTTCTTGGCTGCATTCTGGTGAGATCGCCAGATGTTACACCTTGGCATCTATGAGTAATGTGTTGCAACCACAGCATCAAAACTTTGAGAGTGCCGTTGATATGATATTAAACATCATCGAAATGTTTAGAGATCAGATTCGTCAAGCCAGACAGACAACTGTGGGTAACTTCATGAACTGCAGGATAGAACATAAGTTATCTGAATGAGATGGAGATCATGGGTGCTCAGGTCGATGGAGAGACTCAAGTGGATATGATCCTAGAGACTTTCCCTAATATCTTTGAGAACTTCAAGCTTAATTATTCAATGAATAAGATGAACTACTCACATCCTAAGCTCATGAAGGAGCTGCAAGCCACTGTAAGAGAAAATCTGGAGAGGCTAACTTTACTGAAAGTAAGCCTTCCACCTCTAGCTCTAAAAAGAAATAAAGAAGGGGTCCAAGGAAAGTGAAGAAGCAGAAGCCGAGAGCTGCCAAAGGCAAGAGAACCATGAGAGTAGACAAGTCGAAAGACAAGTGTCATTAGTGTGGAGCTGCTGGTCATTGGAAATGTAACTGCCTAAAGTATCTCAAAGGGTTGAGATCTAAATGTATAGTAATTTTTACTGAGGCCTGTTATGTAGCTGACTCTACTTTTTCTTGGATTGTAGACTATGCAACTACTAACCACATATGTTGCTTCCTGCAGGGGTTCAGGGAAATCAAAAGGCTCGACGAGGGTGAGTTAAGCTTCCGTTGGGAGAATGAAGCACTACCATCGGCCGCATCAGTGGGAACTTTTAAATTATGTTTTAAGAAATATTTTATTATTTTGCGTGATGTTTATTATGTCCTGAGTCTTGGGAAGAATTTGGTTTCGATTGGTGCATTAATTGAGCAAGGATTTGATCTAAAATTCATTGATAAAAATATTGGTATTTTTAGAGATGAATGCTTAATTACTATCGCACGAATGAGTAATAAATTGTATCACGTATAACACATAGTACCCATGATTTGTGAGACAGGAGTGAATATGGATTCACATAGGGATAGTAAAAGGTTAAAGTATGACTCAACTGATCTAACCTATCTTATGGCACTTACGTCTTGGACATATTATCCTAGAAGGATGGTCCTTTACAATCTTTAAGTGTGGATTCACTACCCACATGTGAATCTTGTATAGAAGGCAAAATGATCAAGTGGCATTTCCATCAAAAGGTTAAAGAGCCACTCAATGCCTTGAACTCATACATAGTGATGTATGTGGGCCATTGAATATCCAAGCAAAAGGAGGTTATGAATACTTCGTAACCTTCACTAACGACTACTCACGTTTTGGTCATGTTTATCTAATCCATCAAAAGTCTGAAACCTTTCGAAAGTTCAAAGAATATAAGGCCTTGGTTGTAAAGTAATTACAAAAATAAATCAAAACACTACGATCTGATCGTTGTGAAGATTACTTGCTAGGAGAGTTCGAGGACTTTCTTAAGGAAGAAAGTATTCTTTCTTAGCTTACAACACTTGGTACACCATAAAAAAATGGTATTTTAGAGAGAAGGAATCAAACTATGATGGATATGGTTAGATCTATGATGAGTTACTCATCCCTCACAGATTCATTCTGGAAATATATTCTAAACAAAGTTCTATCAAATACAGTTCCTGGTACACCATATGAAAGATGTTATGGGTGAAAGTCGTTCGTTCACCATTTTAGAATATGGGTTGCCCAACACATGTTCTAATATCGAATACGGGCAAGTTGGCCATTTTAGAATATGGTATGGGTGAAGGATCTTGGAGAAGTGACATTTGTCTTAAGTATTCAGATCTTTCGAGATCGAAAGAACAGACAATTGGCACTTTCTCAAGCATCTTATATTGATAAAGGTGTTGGATCGCTTTGGTATGCAAAACTTCAAGAAGTGATTTCTTCCCTTTAGACATGGAGTTAGTCTCTCTAAGGAGCAGTCTCCCAAGACTCCTCAAGAAGAGGAAGACATGAGAAGGATATCATATGCCTCAGCCGTAGGAAGCCTCATGTACGCTATGGTTTTTTTAGGCGTAGTAAGTCATTTCCAATCTAATCCTGGAATTGAGCATTGGAATGCCGTCAAGAATATCCTTAAGTATCTTAGGAGAACAAGGAATTACATGCTTGTGTATTCAGATAGTGACTTGAATATGATGGCTTATATAGATTCTGATTTTCAAGCGGATAAGGACTCTAGGAGGTCTACTTCAGGATCGATGTTCATCCTGAATGGTGGAGTAGTTTTATGGAGAAGTATCAAGCAATCTTGTATTGCTGATTCTACCATGAAAGCTGAACATGTGGAAGCTTGTGAAGCTGTAAAGGAGGCTGTATGGTTTCGGAAGTTCTTGAAGACTTTGAAAGTTGTTTCAGATGCTGACAAGCCAAGCCCATGATATTTTATTCTGATAACAGTGGAGCTGTAGTGAATTTTAAGGAACGTAGAAGCTATAAGAGGTCCAAACACATAGAACGTAAGTATTACCTGATTAGAGAGATTGTTCAGCATGGAGACTATATGGTTACACATATTTCGACAGTCAACAACCTGGCAGATCCATTCACGAAGAGTTTAAACAATAAAGTTTTTTATTGTCATCTAGAGGGCTTGGGAATAAGAGATTTTACACGCATAATTTAGTCCAAGTGGGTGATTGTTGGAATATGTCCATAAAGTAGCGAGTAATAACTATTTATTTGTATTTAGTTATTTCTCAGACATTTGTATTACTAAATTTTTTATGAATAAATTTGAAGATTTATTTTAAATTAAAGCATGTTTATAAATTACTCAAGTCTTGAAACTATTGTCAACGAAAAAAGAGTGAAGATAGAAGCGTCTCCAGATGAGCATTTCTGGAATACTTCATAACGATATTCACAGACTTAGGATCGACTGGGCAATTGAATCTGATTACAACTGTTAAGTTGAACCGTTGGATGTCAGTCTTGGGGCATAAGAGTGCACTCTTATGGTTAACCTAGACATGTTATGAACATGTTGAATAGACCGGTAACAAATTAGTTTAGAGCCTAGAACCGTATACATAACTTTAAATCTAATTGTTACACCTTAAGGGTATTTTAATTACATTAATCCTGAGGTGAATACGTAACTTGACTTGGTTACTTGCAATCTTTGATATGTCAAATGGGTAAGTTTGAACCGGCAACCAATAGCTTGGTTGTTTGGATTATAATTTAATTAAGTTGGAGTTGCGTGACTCACATATATGAAATTTCGTGGTTAGATTGCGAAAGCAACAATATCACGTTATGCTTTATTGATGGGTGTGTGAATAAATAACTTGGCCAAGTATTCGATGAAATAAGTCATTGAAAAAACCTGTGAATTGTACGAGACAATTTACTATAATGTCTTTCTTATTCATAGGCAATAAAGGAGTTAAGGAAAAAATAACAAGAGGGGTAAAATGATAATTTTGATATGCCGCTCCTTCCACTGATATTCACGATGGAAATTATGTTAAAATAATATGTGGACCGTGAAAATAAATATAGTTTATTTACACCAACAGAAAAGTAGCGCACATGAATCGAGAGTTGATTCGACATCAAGCCTATAGTGGAGTCGTACGATGTCAAGATTAAATAGGTTGGTAATTTTGGGAAATAAATTTGCTACGTATTTGAATCCTAATCTTTGTTCATGTGGATCTATTCGATCTCAGAAATAGCTCAGGGAATAGGAATATGAAAATGAACTTAGTTGGACCAAAATGTGTTTTGGTGCTAAGGCATATTTCCCACACCTATATGTGATAGGTGATGTCACTTAAGTTAGTTAAGTGTAATTATTATATTGAATTAATTAACTTATTATTTTCTAATTATTGGATAATTAGTTAAATTAATTAATTAATTGATAATGATCAATTATATTTATCAATTGGATTGATGAAATTGGATACAACTAAAACTCTAGGAGATCATGTTATTTTCGGCAATAATAGATAATTAGGAGAATTTTCAGAAATTTTATAATATATGAATATATTTGTAAATACCTAAAATTACCTTTTGATAAATACCTAATACCAATTTGATTGCAAAGAGATAATGAGTATTAGATATAGTTGTTATTAACACACAAAAAAGAGAGAAAAACATTTTCTCCTCTCACTACTGTTGTCGCCAAAATTAATCTGAAGAAGGGAATATTTGATTTTTCTCCTTCAATTGTTTTGATAGCTCACACTCAAATTCCTACGTAAAATTCTTTTGAGATATTTTTCTGAAATTAGTGGGAGGTTGTTGGTGGACTAATTCAAAAATCGTTCGTGGAAGATCAAGTTCGTGATTTTGATCTTAAAACTTGAAGAACGCTTGAGGGAGTTCCTCCAGTTCAAAAATTCTCTGATACAGAGTAAAGTTGAAAAATCATTTTCCCTTAATCTATTCGTTTTAATATCGTATATGCATGATCAAACTAAAATTGGATTTAAACTATTTAATATGATTAAATAAGTTCAATAAAAAAAATTTATATTCCGTCCACGAACCGTTTGTTATTCAGATCTAGTTTTGTTTAATTTTTTTAAAACTGATTGATCCTATCAATACCAATTTAGGAACGTTTAACATAAGAATTACTTATGTATCACATGATTAGATAGGTAGTAGAGCAGGTTTGAGAAATATCAACAAGCTTAAAAAGATAGAACATATCTTTTTCATTTAACCCAAGTCCTTTTTTTCTTTTTTCTCTCTTTATTTTGAAAAATCATTTTTTGCGCTAATATAATTTTATCCAGTTACCCATTTTTTCTTAGTCATTCATCTGATCATAGACTAGAGCCACTTCTGATTCTGTAACATTTTGTTCATTAATTACTCCAGATTCTTTCATTTCCATGTAAAGATCATTTCCTTCATGAGTACGTTCACCTACAACAAATACGGATACAACTCCATGAGCTTTGGCAATGTTGTTTATCAATTTCATAATGAGTACTGTTTTACCCACTCCAGCCTCCCTCAAATAGTCCTATTTTTTGTACACGGTGATAAGGGCCTAAAAGATCTATTACTTTAATTCATGTTTCTAAAATAGATAATTTTGTATCTAACTATAAAAAAGCAGTCTCAGATATACGAATAGGAGATGACCCAAATTATCAATAGTCTTGATATATAACAAATCGAATGCTTCGAGTATATTCATTCCTCGATAAAATTATCATGTCAGATGACGAAATTTCAATGAATTAGATTACATTCATAAGAACCCTCTAATTACTTTTTAATAGAAAGTATATCAATAGAATGTAAAGCATGTAGGTCTCTGATTTTTAGCCCACTCTTTTTTGGTAGTTCAATCGTGGAATTTCTTTTTTCTCTATTTCCAGAATAGAATGTGCGACTTGTTATAATTGATACTATGGAGAATAAGTCTGTCATCTTGATCAAGATGGTTTTATCTCGTTGGACATTCAGTCTAGTCTAGTATCGAGAAATATGTTTGATTGTCCATCTTTTTTATATAATATACGGCATCCCTCGGATAATTCAAATCAAAGCAATTGGATGTCAGACTTGGACCTATATGACATGACCCATCAATAAAAATATTCTAACACTCCACCTTTTTTATCTACTCCATACATCACACTAGATAGATATCATATTCATGAAATATGATTCACTTTCAAATTGCCTTCGTGGTGATCATCACATGGCTATTGAGAACGAATCAAACCAGATGGTTCTATTTCTCAATCATTCTGACTTGCTCCAACAGAACCAAGGTCAAAAAGATAATTTTACAAATCATCTTTCTCATCTGCGCCAAGGAAAAGAATAGAAGAAGCATCTGACTCCTTCATGCATGCCCCACTTGGCTCAGGGGGATATAGCTCAGTTAGTAGAGCTCCGCTCTTACAATTGGGTTGTTGTGATTATGGGTTGGATGTCTAATTATCCAGGCGGTAACGATAGTATCTTATACCTGAACCGGTGGCTCACTTTTTCTATGTAATGGGGAAGAGGACCGAAACATGCCACTGAATGACTCTACTGAGACAAAGAATCAAATTTGATTCGATATGAAAAATAAGATAAAGATAAGTAAAAGGATAATATAAAATAGAAAAAAATATATGAAGGGAACAAAGGATTCTAGAAGGGATTATTTATCTTCCTAGTCTTCAACATAAGAAAAGGAATTTTTCTTGTGTCAAAATGTAATATATGATTGATTACATAGATGCTTTGTATAGAATATCCAAGAGGATTATCTGAATTAACTCATTTTTTTGATAGAATAGTAATTGATGGAATTACAAATGTGGTCAGTATTATTACTTTTTTGTAGGAGAAAGTATTAAATATATAGGGGATGGTCGAATCTCTTCTTATATCTTATTGTATTTATCTTATGTATTAATTTTTCTATTAATTTACTACTTTTTGTTTGAATTTATAATTCTATTTTTTTTCTTTTTTATCTAATGATTAATTAGCCCGTAAATGAGTCATACTATATTAAGACATGAAATTATAAATAATCATTTTTAATTCAATTATTGTACAAATTTTGTTGTACCCAAAAAATTGATATTCTCATTTAGGATTAACACAGTCAAAAGCTTTATGTGAGAGTCGAAGCCCCAAAAGGGGAATTGGACATTTTTCTGATAGGGGATTAGGGTCGTTTTCCTTGGAGATAGAAAATTCATGCGCCAAGTTTTATCAATTTGCAAATTGATAAAATGCCCAATTCCCCAGTTAGTTAAAAGAATGAAATTAGCTGATATTATGACAATATTAGGTAGCATAGATATCATTATGGGAGAAGTTGATCTTTAAAATGATAATTCATACAACGAAAGTACAAGATATCAATTCTTTTTCTTGATTGGAATCCTTAAAAGAGGTCTATGGAATTATTTGGGTGTTTGTCCCTATTTTGACTTTGGTAATGGGAATCACAATAGGCGTACTAGTGATTTTATGGTTAGAAAGAGAAATATCTGTAGAGACATAACAACATAATGGACCTGAATATGCCGATCCTTTGGGAGTTCTTCAAGCTTTAGCATATGGTAAATAAACTTTTTAAAAATAATATTATTCCATCAATTATATCAAATGACTAATTGAATTTTTATTCAAACTTACAGAATTTCTCATTTTTGATTTAACAGAAAAATAATGAGAGACTTTATCCTTTTTTGTTCTATCAACATAAAGACAAGTTGAGTAAATGCTTATTATTCCTCCTCTACAAATATCCAAAGTTTGATACCTAATACCTCATAGTAATAGGCACGTAGATTCAAGACCAGACCGACTACTCCAAAACCACTCATCCATCAACCAATTACTGGTATAAATAACATAAAGAAATATAACCAGCATTTATTGGAAAAAGGAACCCTAAAGATTTGGGACCAAAAGCAGTTAGCGGTGACTAGTGAATAAGTTTCTTCAACTTGAGTTGGGTAAAAAGCACGAAATGTATTTGCACCATCACCAACTTCAAATAAGGTTTTTCTATGGCAGCACCATGAATAGCACATAGAAGAGCAGCACCTAATACACCGGCAACTCCCATCATATGAAAATAAAAAATATCGATACTTATTACATGCAAATACAAAGGATTTACTTGTTACTAATAGTGTGTAGCCTTTGTTCTTCTTTAGATCCTTTATTTTACTTTGATAGTATAGTATTATAAATTGAGTCAATGCAGAGGAAATGAATGCATTTGTTTACTATTAATATTACATAAGTGAAATAGATAAAACATAATCTGGATTATGCCAAGCACCACTCCAATGCCCACGTGACATAAGGGCACTTCAAATACCTTTGAGAAACTGGGTAAGACTAGGGCGAGATGGAGAAAACTACTTTTTGCTTCCTTGGTCCATTCGAACCAATTTTGTTTCAGACAATCGGTGATTGGAGCTAGTTGATTGCTAAAAATCTTGATGAAGCGGCTATAGATGTAAACAAATAGCACATCCTTCCACTAAACTATGTTGGAAAGCCTGGATGTGTAATTTATGCAGAGTAGACGCTCTATTCAGCAATACATGATGCCCCTTATAACTTCCTACAGTATTTCCCATACAATTGGTTCTTTTTTCGAGTACCAATCAAAAAGATGATTGTCGCTACTAGATGACGAAATGGATTTTGGAATTTATTGACATTCTCCAAAAAATGTACTGTTAATAATCATGCCGGTACTAAAACTATTAAAAAACACTCAATAACTTATTTGGTACTATAATACCAGTGTAAGTTAAGGAATAATTATAAATTATATGGATAAAAACATTCCTAGTTATAGTCATAGTGACGATATTAGTTACAATATTGTTGATCATTCAGTCGTTGTTAGGGACATTAGGAATTTCATATATGATGAAACTTGTTTAGTTAGGGATGGTAAGAGGGGCAGTTTTTCCATATATTTTGATATTGAAAATCAAATTTTTGAGATTGACAATGATCATTCGTTTGTAAGTGAACTAGAATGTTATTTTTATAGTTATGGTAACTCTAGTTATCTAAATAATGTATCAAAAAATTTCTTCATGCTCATTCCAAGTTCGAAGTACCATTTGTACAAATAAGAACCCCCTTCACTACACGATTTCTTCTTCATATAGATAGATATAGGATCTATGGAGTAATTACTTAGAAGTACATTTTGTGAAACAACCCTTCCTATCTGATTAAGAAGGATCCCAGAGAGAGGCTCGGTGAAATAAATATGTCTATGAAGATGCAGACTACCTGCACCTGGATAGAAAGACCCTATGAAGCTTGATGATTCCCTGGGATTAGCTTTGGTCCTTTCTTGTGCAGCTTAGGTGGAGGGCGAAGGAGGCCTCCTTACGGGGGTCGAGCCACCAGTGACATACCACTCTTAAAGAGCTAGAATGCTAACCTTGTGGGAGGACCTACGGGCCAAGGGACAGTCTCAAGTAGACAATTTCTATGAGGCGTAGGCCTCCCAGAAATTAACAGAGGTGTGGAAAGTTTTCCTCGTGCCAGATGGAGACTGGATCTCAGGTGCAAAGGCAGAAGGGAGCTTCACAGCAAGACCCCCGTCGAGTAGGGACAAAAGTTGACCTTAGTGACCTGACAGTGCCGAGTGGAAGGGTCGTCGCTAAATGGATAAAAGTTACTCTAGGGATAATAGGTTCATCTTCCCCAAGATCTCATATCGAAGGAAAGGTTTGGTACCTCGATGCCGGCTCTTCGCCACCAGGGCTATAGTATGTTCCAAGGGTTGGGTTGTTTGCCCATTAAGGCGGTACATGAGCTGGGTTCAAAATGTCGTGAGACATTTTGATCCATATCTGGTGTAGGCGTTTGGTCAATATAAGACCTTTCCCTAGTATGAGAGGACCTCAAAGGACGCACATCTTATGTACCAGTTATTGTGCCCACACTAAACGCTGGCTTCGATTTCTTAGGAATCCTACAATATCCATTCATTTTTTTCTCTAACAGATGGTCAGAAATTCATCTGGGTTTGAATCCTATTGAGAGGTCCACTAGAGATAAAAGAAAATTTAAGAAAGAAGAAGATGTTTCTTTTGTCCCTTCCATGCGATCAGAAAATAAAGAAATAGTTAATATATTCAAGATAATTATGTATTTAAAAAATACCATATCTTTTCATCATATTTCATATGATTCAGGATGTGATATGGTTCCGAAGGATGAACTGGGTATGGACAGTTCCAATAAGATTTCATTATCAAACAAAAAATCCATTTGTTTATTTATTTCATCTATTCCATGACCAGAAGATGAGGGGATACACGTTACACCACAATTTTGAATCAGAAGAGCGATTTCAAGAAATGGTAGTCCTCTTTGAAACGGCACCCACCCCCCGAGTATATGCTTTAGCAGGAATTAAAAAAGGGTAGATTGATACAATAGAAAACTCTAGTAAAATGCCCCCCTCAATCCAGCAGATAAAGTACATTACATAGTCATTTTTAGCAATTGACGACTTACCCATTCAATGACTTTGGCACTGGACATTCCAAAAATGGGTACTATCGGGTCAGGTGAATTCAATAATAATGGTATCTGGGGAATATCCTTGGCTAACTCTATGCCATCAGCCATGATAATATAGAGGATGCAAGTGTTATACTGAATGATTCACCGTGTCTGTAGGTTGCTTTTTAAGTCCGCCATCAAATCCCAGGGTCCAACGATGGACAGGCGGTGGAAACTACCAAGCTGGAGTACGGTAGGGGTAGAATGAGGAATGGTGATAGATAATGATCTATCTTGATTCTATATTGTTTTTACTTTTTACTTAATGAAATGAAGGGCAATAATTATCTACATATGGCCTTTTTTCCTAGGTGCTCATTTTGTATGGACTTTTAATTTAATGTTTCTATTCACCAGACATGGTTATTGGAAAGAAATTATTGAATCAATCATTTGGGCTCATAATAAATTAAAAGTTTCTCCTACTACTCAGCCTAGAGCCTAGAGCATTATCCAAGGGCATGTTGTAGGAGTAACCCATTACCTTCTGGGTGGAATTGCCACAACATTGGCATTCTTCTTAGCAAGAATTATTGTAGTAGGATAATGGCTAGGAGGATTTGAAAGGCATTATGGCACTAAGAATGATCACTGACACTATATATTTTTGTTCAGATCTCATAGAATATTGTTCTCGTAGAATACTGATAATTCTAGTCCGCTCATTTCATTTAACACTCAAAATTTCAATCCTTTTCATTTTCTTTTTTCTTCTCTTCAATCATTGATAAGAACTAAAAAGGAAAGTTGAATTCAAATTAATCACCTTGATTTATTTATTTTACGTATATTATAGGTAAAAAAGCAATAGGAACTAGAATAAACAGTAGAGTAGCAATAAATGTGAGAATATTTACTTCCATAATTTTATCGTTTCATTTTTCTAATTCGCAATAACTCGGGATGTAATATCTTAAAGGTGAGAAATCTTTCGCTTGTAAATTCAATTATATGAATTACATCTCGATGATATCAAACCATATTAAAATATCATGTTAAAATATCATGAATAACATTGAGTTTTCACTATTATTTTTATGTACCAACATATATATATATATATATATTACCATAACACAATAGATTGATAAATAATGAGTGGATGGTTAGAAACACCAAGATATGAAAATGATTAGTAATGGAGATTTTGTTAGACCAGCACCATAATATCATATTGGGGGGGATTAGAATTAGAGATTGATCGAAATTCTAGAATATGGGCTCGTGTGCATCGGAAACATAAAATATCTATTCTAGTTCTATCATCAGCTATGGGTTCGAATCTAAGAGAAATTCTAGAGAATGTTTGCTACCCTGAATTTTTTTTGTCGTTCCTAAATGATGAGGAGAAAAAAATATTGGATCAAAAGAAAATGCGGTTTTGGAGTTTTATCAAAGCTAATTATCTAATAGTATTAGTTAGTGATCTCGGATAAGTGAGTCTTTTCTTCCGTGATGAACTATTCGCACCAGCCCTACATTTTATCTATGTTGATCAAGGAGAAAGGGGGCTCATCCCTTTGGCCCGTAGGTCCTGATGCAAGGTTAGAATTCTAGCTCTTGTAGAGTAATCTCACTGATGGCTCGGGGGGGCCCCGGAAGGAGGCCTTCTTCACCCTCCATCTAAGATGTGGGAAAGGCCTAAAGCCAATCCTAAGGAATAATGAAGCTTCACAGGGAATTTCTCTCTAGGTGCAGGTAGTCCGCATCTTCACAGACATGTCTATTTCACCAAGCCTCTCTCCAAGACAGCAATTTCCATTCCATTTTCAGTCTTTTTCAATTGAAATTTATCTTGTATACGTCAGTTGAAAGATGTTGGAGCATCTAAACAAACCCGCAGAGGCTGTTGAGCCTGTTATGGTAGAGACAACAACAAAAGCACTAGTCTTCATTGATCACCTACCAGCAGGGGAAGCAGCATAGGTGGCAGGAACTAACTAGGGTTTAGGTACCAATTCAAAGAGCATTCATTTACCTCTCCTTAGGGGTCGAGAGCAGCCAGCCCTAAAGGTACCAAACTAATAACGGCATTCTGACCTAATATGGATCCCTACCTCCCACAACCTATTGATCAAAATGAAAAAGTTTTATGACATGACTAGTCACTCATCCTTGTATTAGAAGATCATCTCACTATGTGGTCGAAATTCAATTCCCATTAGTCGTAGGTGCTCATTCTATTTTGATTTGAATGGGCCAGGTCTTCTGAGGTACATATGTCCGGCCCTTTAGGTGTCTCACCCGAAAAAGATAGCTAGACCCAGTACGGTATCCCTTGGAATCCTTAATATGATGCTACCAATAATTGTACTAGTCCACATATGCCTTTCTCCCATTAATCGGTACTAGTTGAAGAAATGGAAATTCTCATATTTGTTTGATGAGAAATGTGGAATGAACCAAAATAAGAATATCAAATATCAAATAATAAAAATACGAGAGATCCCCGTTTGGAATGAAATTATGCTATTTTGACAGTGAAAATAGCATTTCTAGTCATTTGATTTATTGGTTCTCTTTGTTATTAGACTTTTGTCGACTTAAATAATTAGCTCGTAAATGGAAAGATGATACCTCATCTTTTTTGTAAAGGGAATTTTTGTATATCTAGATAAGTATATATTTATCAACAATCTATTTTGACTCCAGTATTGGGAATCACAATAGGCGTACTAGTAATTGTATGGTTATAAAGAGAAATACACGCAGGGATACAACAATGTATTAGACCTGAATATGCCGATCCTTCGGGAGTTCTTTAAGCTTTAGCTATGGTACAAAACTACTTCTTAAAGAATTTTATTCCATCTAGAGGAGATATTCATTTATTCAATATTGGACAATCCATCGCGCCTAGGGAAAATCATATGGTTTTATGAAACCATGTGCTATGGCTCGAATCCGTAGTCAATCATATTTACAAGAGTAGTTGACAACTGAATCCCATTTTTCTCATTATTTTCATTTTCCGTATTAGTAATAGTGCGAAAAGAAGGAAGGCCCAATTCCAAGTTGTTCAAAAATAGTGGCATTGAGTTTCTCGACCCTCTTACCTTTCGACGAGGAATGTTTTTTATGTCTTGTATCCATGATAATATAATTTCTTTCGATGGAAAAGGGGGTCTGCCTCTTATATTTCTACTTCTAGGATCCGATTTATATCATTGATACTAATAGGAATTGAACCAATATGGAAAGGAAAAGTTTGATTTAGAGGGAGAAGAAGAGGCAAAAATTGGAACAAAAATATCATTTGATTCGTCGATCCTGAAAAAAATAAATGACTAAATTTCCTACGTTGAGTGAGAAACGGGAAATTCATGGAAAGTTACAATCCACACCGCGTAATAGTGCACCTACACGTCTTCATCGACGGTGTTTTAACCGGAAGATTGAGAGATAACTATCGAGACTTTGGCCTATCCGGACATATATGACGTCTTATGATATGTATAATAATGGGGTATTATTGGACAAAAAATAAATCCACTGAGTTTTAGACTTGGTGCAACCCAAGGACATCATTCTATATGGTTTGCACAACCAAAAAAATATTTAGAAGAACTACAAAATATAAAAAATAAGATATTGTATCAAGAACTATGTACAATAAAATGTAAGAATATTCTCAGGTGTTGAGGGAATTGCACGTATCGAGATTCAAAAAATAATTGATCTCATTGAGGTGATAATCTATATGGGATTCCCAATGTTATTAATAGATGGGTCTCGAAGAATCAAAGAAATAGATGAATGTACAAAAGAATTAAATTTTGTGAACCGAAAACTCAAAATTGCTATTACAAGAATTGAAAACCGTTATGGACACCCTAATATTCTTGTAGAATTTATAGTCGGACAATTACAGAATAGAGGTTCATTTCGTAAAACAATGAAAAAAGATATTTTATTAACTGAACAAGCAGGTACAAAGGGAATACAAGTACAAATTGCAGGGTGTATAGATGGAAAAGAAATTTCACGTGTCTAATGGATCAGAGAAGGTAGAGGACACTGAATGTTCCTGACGCCGACTAAATAATCAACAGTATTGTAACTAAAATTATCACTATAACTACAACTAGGAAGTTTTTTATCCATATCATTTATAATCGTTCATTCACTTACACTCGTATTTTCAATTTAACCAAGACTATCGATTGATTTATTTAGCCTACACATTCATTCTAACTTCCCATTCAACAACATCGAATTTAACCATCCTTTTTCCATAGAGCTTTCTTGCCCCTATTTATATGAAAATACAATAGATGAATAGTCATTCGATAAAAATTCAAATGACTCTGAATCATAATCTGAATAAGAAGTCTTCTAGTATCCATTTATGGCGTGTGATTAAAAAAAGATGTTATATAGAATGAGTCACATTTCAATCGATTTCATTCAATTCAATGATTGAACAAAAGAAAAAAAATGGATTGATTAGTTAGGGGAGTGTGGAGTCGAACTAGATGCATTGAATCGAATCTCTATAAGATAACACTTGTGTATGTTTTGAAGGGGAAGCCCTGAATCTAGAGCCACTTGGCGTTCCAACAATGCAATTTTCAGACCGAGAAAGCATAGACAAGGTACTAGATAAATCTTGATTCGTATTGCTGCCTTTTCCTTTCCTTGTCTCTTGTCTCAATCTTTCTTTATCCGGAAACAGATCCCAAATAAACAAGTATGGAAGCTATAATTTTAAACCAAAATTAAATCTATGGAAGCATTGGTTTATACATTCCTCTTAATCTCTACTCTCGGAATAATTTTTTTCGCTGTCTTTTTTCGTGAACCGCCTAAAGTTCCAACTAAAAAGATGAAATGATTTTTCATTATCTAATTTGAAGTAATGAGCCTCCCAAACCACGACCGAGAAGAAGTCATACTAGTAAAAAGAGCAGTACGCACCCACATTATAATACCTTCCAGCAGAAAAGCCCAACTAACTACAACAATAGACTTAGAGAATACCATACCAATAGACTAAATGAAGACCCCCCTCCTCAAGGATAGAACACACCATAATAATATAATTAAACACCTCCCTCTTATCATTCACCAGACTTTACGTTTAGCTCTAAGAAGGATAAGGATAGAGATCATTGAATTCATTTGATCATCTTGCTCTAATTGATACCATGTATGTGAAATATTGGACTTTGGATGGACATGAGGAAATGCTAGACGTTTGGTAATTTCTCCTCCACTAGAATAAAAGATCCCGTTGAAGCAGCTAATCCCATGCATATTGTCTGTACATCTGGTCGCACAAATTACATAGTATCATAAATAGCTACTTCGGATATTACCCATTCGTCGGGAGAGTTTATAAATAAATAAAGATCTTTGGTATCATCCTGTATACTAAGATACACCAATAGACCAATAATTTGATTTGAGATCTTGCTATCAACCTTATAAGTTTCACAGTATACATTCACAATTTTTTGGGCTAATAAATCAATAAGGTAAAGTATTATCTTATAAGTTTCCACACTTTTTCCTATTCAAAGATCAGCCTTTTGTCTCTGCGAGAATTCTTTGCAGATGAAGAGATGCCAAATGGGCTTCTTACTTCCCAAACACATCTTCCTACATCTATATAAATGTTGGTTTATCTAGTTTACACGTGCGCCAATGTTTTTCAGAGGAGTACATCATGTAATAAAAAATGGATCTTTTTGAGAAATCGATGTCTTACTCCATGACTCTTAGTGAACAAAAGAATAGTAGCTTGACAAAGTGCTTGGTCCAATTCGAGTGCCTATTTAGGCTCCAAATAAAACCCGTCATTTATTTGAAATATCGATAAGGTGAATACTCGTATTCAATGCTTAGTATAATGATTAGGAACTCCAAAAAAATATATTTTCGTCCTATCTTATGAACAACTTTAAGGTGTATGAAGTTTCATACCAATTTGTTTTTCTTATTTTCACATTTCTTTCCTTGTTCATAAAAAAAAATGTGTGAGAATTTTGTAAATTCCATATTAAGTTATTATTTCCTCTTTCTCTATCCCTATCCCACAGGTACATCATTTGAACCATTAGAGAACCTTTTCTTCTGTATGAATCGATATTATTACATTCCCATCCTTCCCAATACCTCCCATGGAAAATTGTGAATTGGATCCATATTGTAAATTTGCGGTTACAAATACATAATCGACCGAAGACTACTTAAAAATGAAAATGGCTCTTATGCTCAGAAATGAAAGTTCCAAATGTTCCTTCAAATTCTTGCTCCCATTGGACCATTTGTATCTATATGCATTAGGATCCCGATACATGGACCTCTCGGTTCGAGAAATCAAAATAAGGGGATCGAACCATTTCTTCTAACCTTTTTCTTCTGTATGAATCAATATTATTACATTCCCATTCCTTCCCGATACGTCCCAAGGAAAATTCCAAATTGGATCCCAAGTTGACGGGTTGATATACAACATAGATTCTAGTAACGCAATGTAGTTGGACTGTCATGTCGATCCGAACGAATCATCATTTACACGGAGGTCAATATTTTCCTACTAGGCAAGGATATCAAGTTACAAATATATTAAGCGCATTATGTATAAATTCAAGACACATAAGGGCTATATTGGCTCGTGATCAATCCATAGATACCGATAGAATAAATAGGCACTAAGAATAAGTACATGTTTGAGCATCATTGACCAACTCCTTATCAATTTCGATTCATTTCAATATGAACAACATTTTCTTTCATCGTAAACCTAATTTTTTACTTCCAATTATGTAAATCAATAGTTCAAACCGCACGTAAAGGTAGGAAATTTCCCATTTTTATAGGAACTTTTGTGAAGGGTTGTCCTTAACAGAATATATCATTTCTTGCTACAGATCCCGTAAAGGAGCTGTGGACCCATTTTTACAGAACTTGAAAAAATTAGAAAATTGAAAAAGAAACGTTTTCTAATTCTAAGAGTTTTAAAAGAAAGAACAAACATGTTTCTAAATATCTCAAAAGAAAGAAAAAAACCGTCATCAAAAGAAATCTCTTAGAATTACTTACATGGGCTATAAATTATATTTATATATATAAATTTGATATTATTCATCAACTTTATACATTATACTATTTCATACATTAATATATAAATTTAATTTAAAATTTAATATAAAAATAATTTTCATTTTAAATAAATTCAAAGAATTTTTATAAAAAAATAGATTTTTTATAGAGTTATAGAATGGTGATTAGAATGAACGATTGATTCATAAATAGAAATGAGAAATAAAAAAACTTTATGGAATCATGAAAGACAAAAAAATCCTTTGAAATGCGTACGAACGAGATATCTAACAACAAGTAGAAGGAAAAAGATTGAATAGAGGAACTCCCGAACGTTTGGCGATCTCAAATGTGTCGATAACGACGGTGACTCATTATTTCGATGAATCATTTATTCAGACATAAGAAGATTATGTAAACACTTACTCTAAGTCTCACTTATCAAATTCCATTATGGAAGACACCATTTTTTCCAGGGCCTTCCTTCTTTTCACACTATTACTGATACGAAAATGAAAATAATGGGAAAATGGGATTCAATTGTCAACTGCTCCTATCGTAAATAGGATTGACTAGTGATCCCGCAAGGGTGAGCTAACTCCAAAAACCCGTCCTCAGTTCAGATTATAGGTTGCAACTCACTTGCATGAGCACCTAAATAGGCACTCAGATTGGACCGAACCCTTTGGCAGGCTACTATTCTTTTGGTCCATAAGAGTCATGGAATAAGACATTGATTTCTCAATAAGATACATTTTTTATTACATTTTAGAATTTCTTCCAAGCTTCTTATCGCTTTCCCATCCGTGGAAGTTTGTCTCCCGTCCTGACCGATAGTAACTAATAACTTACTGCTGAGGTTCAAGAGCATATCTTTTTCCATTGTTAGTCTATTTCTATCTCGAAGTGGACTAAGGCATCAATATGAACTCCAATAGAAAAATATTGGAAGGGAAAAATACTTCAAAGATGAACCTGTTCCCATTCAATAGTCAAGAATTCTTGATGGTATCAACTTGGAACAACTTGTTCCTCCTGAATACCTTGATTCAGTACCAAATAATTTCCTGTCATTACCATATAGTATTCATCTCTACTTGGTGATAAATAAAGCATTCACACTTTTTTTATCTCTCGGAATTTTCATAGAACTAGGGATATCTCTAGAAAGTCCATTTTATGAAATCTAAGAAGATACATAGGGCTAGCGACAGAGCCAAAAAAAGGATAATTAAACTTATGAGAAGGCTTAGTATTCATGGCAAGCATATATAAGCTAGGAAGATGTTTCTGCTCTGGAGGAAGACCTCTTCCTAACTGGAATCAAAAGTATGGATTAAGTAAGAAAAGGAGTTAGAAAGAAAAACTTGGTTATAAATATTCTGAAATAAGTTATACTGACTGAAAATGTTCCATTTTTCAAAATTCATACCAATTTTCATAATTATTTGAACTCTGATGTAAAAGGTTTATAGACATATTTAACCATTTGTCTAACACTACACTTGCTTTTGGAGAGATGTGTAGGACAGAGAGCTCATGGTACCTATTGCCCACCCTTCCTCCTCTACTTTGAGGACTATGTGAATGGAGAGCAGTGGTGACTCTAAGGATTCGTGCGGGGGGGGGGGGTAGAGATGTCTCCTATCATATGTAGATGCTCACCAAATCTAGAAAAAAAATCAGAGTTCATTTGTATTCCTCGAAAACCCCCACCTACATCATCATTCAATATTTCTTAACCGACTATTGGCCAAACCACCTGGGCACTAGATCAACTATACAAGTCATTTTTAGATGTAATTGAAGGCTAGGAGGCAAGATTTCATGAGACTCTTCTTGGCAAACGGGTCTGAAATTTAATATTACTACCAAAATTGCATTGTACATCCAGAAGTATACATGATCCTAATCGAATACTTGAGCTCGAACATTAATGAACTCTATAGAAGAGCTATCTACCGCAACAATACTCTTATTGATATATTAACAACAAGTAGGTCTATGCTAGGAGAACGGAATCAGAAAAATGGAGTACTATCATATAGCTTTGTATCGGCTAAGTTTACAAGTTAGAGTTAAGCAGACTCGAACTGCTGACATCCGCCATAGGGTAAACCACCACCTCTCAGGGCAATGCTTGAAGTCAAAATCAATTTATTCCACCATACATATTGGGTTGAACGAATCGGGTTCTATTTCTTGAAAGAATAGACAAATATTTTTTTCTTTTAATATCCTGGGACTGATGAAAACAGAAAGTGGATATGGAAAAACATAGAGTTCACAATATTGTATTCTATAGAGGAAAAACCAAGAGAAATGAGAAGAAAGGGGAGGCCATAAGAGAAAAAGGATAAAAGAGAGGAGAAAGCCCGTATAGAAATAGCTGAAGCCTGGGATAGAATTCTATGTGCTTAAGTAATAAGAGGTTTTTTGTTAGTAACTCAGTCAATTCTTTAAAAAATATATTGTCTTACCCTCATTTATACTAGCTAAAAATATTATTCGTATGCTATAATTTCAATTTCTTGAATGGTCTAAGGATTTTAAAGATTGGAATAAAGAATTTCATGTTAAATGCACCCATAATGGTGTTCAATTATCAGAAAAAGAAGGCGTTAAGATACCCTCCTAGCCCAACCCTAGACACTCTAAGATCCTTTTTCAAATTTGCTCCCATACGGTAAAATCCCTACATGATGCATTTTATTAGAATTTTTCGTTTGCTGGAAAAGGAATCAAATGGTATATTTTGTTGGTAGATTGGAGGATTAGAAACATTACTATTGCTTTCCAATTTTCTATTTTTCACTAAATTGCTAAGAGTTCACATAGATTATCAAAATTATATTTATAATTTATATATAAATAAAATTATCTTTTCAAGTATGATAAAATAAAATAATTATCTACGTGAGAGTCGAATATATTTTCCTTTTTCTACTTAAACAATCTTCTCATTTAGGATCAACATAATCGGCAGATCCAAGATGTACACCTACAAGTAAAGGGGGTCCGAATAGATATTGGGAGTTTTTGAAAAGTTATAAATCGTTTGAAAAGTCCAATCCCTACAGAAAATGAGGATCATAACAATCTTTCTAGTTACTTCGTTCCCTATTTCTATTATTTATCTTGATATGTTGTTTTTAGGAAAGTATAGGATCAAAATCGATATATCTGTGTACCCAAAGCACTGGAATGATCCAATAGCCGGGAAGGGGCCTAGAAGTGCCTACTACTACACCACACTACACTTGACTCTACAAATTTATAGAGCTAACCCCATCCAGTCCCTGGAAGAACTAAGGGGGCTTCATTCCTTATCCCCATCTTCACCCAGACTAACAGGGCCTTACTTATTCTGGTGGAAGAGTGGAGCCTCAAGAAGCACTGTTGAGAGGAAGATGCTTGGCCCCTCTTCATTCTCTACAGGGTTCCAAACCTTTCTTTAACATAGGTGACAACGAGCGGGGGAAGAGAATGAAGACGAGAATAAGAAGCAAGCTCGGTTTCCTTTTTGATCATTTTGATAGAGGGGGATGGAGAAAGTGGACCAAACAGACTCGCATATCCTAGTCGAAAAGATGATTTCCTTTTTTGTATTGCATTTATCATCAAACAAATATGGAAAAAGAATATTATGGAAAATGTTCCTAACCCACCAAGCCCTTCCTTCACAGAGCCGTGTATTGTAATTGATTTGAACCTACTTGGAGCGAGCCTTCCATAGAGGCTAGTGAAGTTGGTGAGCCATATGATGGGCAACTATCTCCTGCGATTCGGAGAGGACTCAACTGTTAGTTAGTACCCCCTTGGTTTTAGGGTAGACCCTTTCAATCTATTTTATTATATACACTTAGCCAAAATAATGTTTTTTGATACACCTAGGACATGGATACTATATGAACCAATGGATCGTGACAAGTCGTTATTACTAGCAATGACTTCCTCTTTCATTACTTCATCCATATCAAAGCTTTTCGCATCGCAATGCCTATTGTATGAGCTCGACCTTTCATAAGTGGAGACTTAATAAAGTGTCCATAATAAAGACGCTTACTGAAAGAACATGTATCACACGTACAAAATCTAAAGAAAAAAAATACCACATGGATACTCTACCATAGTAGGTATTCAAGAATCAGTACATGAAATTTTAATGAATTTGAAAGATATTGTAATGAGAAGTAATCTTTATGGAAGTCGTGAAGCATCTATCTGTGTCAAGGGTTCAGGATATGTAGTTTCTTAAGACATCATCTTACCACCTTCTTTGAAAATCGTTGATTTTATAGCATATAGCTAATCTAACAGAACCAATTATGATAGCCAACCAGAGTTATTAGCTACAGGACATTTACCTAGCCAACATTTAGATCTGGCTCTACCCAAACTTTTCTGGTTCACCCCAGCATTCCTCATTTATTCGACTATTGCTGAGTAATTTTTGGAAATCAAATGGACCTCCCTAGAAGGTATTTTTATATGACCGATTTCCCCTCTTTTGCAATCAGTTTTTACTACAGCGCCTGCTGCTCTAACTAATTGTTCACCATTTCCACTTAATAAATAATTAGTATGTGTAGTGAAATTGATTCCCATGTTCTTTCTAGTCTCATTTAGATTCGAGAGCTTCCCACTCCCCGTCCCTTAGTAGCATTAGGTAGACCTCCTACAATAACAGTCCTAGCTCTAGCGTATGAAAGATCCCAATGAATTGAATTGGGTCCATGAATCTAAGAAATAGTGAGAATTCTTTATCACTCTAAATATCTCACTCAATTCAAAAATCCAGGATTTGAATTGATGTCCTCTCATTGAGTCCTCCTTTCCAATTTTCTTAGTTTACGATCTCATTGGAAATCAAATAAAGACAATTCCTATTTAATACAACGATTTGTGCAAGTATTTTACGATTAAGAAGCAACTGCCTCCTGTATAGATTATGTATTAATCTATTATAACTATGTTTCCTACTCACACGAGCCCATATCCTTGCTTTTAGATCAATCTCTAATTCTAATCCCCCCCAGTCTGATATTATGGTGCCGGTATAGACTGAAATTTTGTTATGGTCCAATTCTGACTAGTAATAGATACTGAGACTTTGCAATATTTGATTGATAACAATTCTGTATATTCCATTTACTATAGAAGTTCCAAGGGAGTTCATTAGAGGAATTTTTTGAATAAAAATTATTTTTTCTTGCATATCCCTACTAGTTTTCCAAATTAATCTCGTGGGTACATATAATTCAGAAGAATATGTGAGTGATTTATATACAACATCTCTTTTTTTTCTTTTATCAATGGTTCCACCAATTGATATGTCAACTTTCTTAGTTATATTCCCATCTAGGGAAGGAACTGAGTTTTAGATGTATACATAGGGAAAGTCGAGTGTAATGAAAAATGCAAGCACGGTTTAAGGAACAAAATAAAGCAGATCTATTGTATACCCGGTAACTACCAATACGCAATGGTGGGTGAGGGTTGATCATATTTCATATGAGTGAATTCATACATATTTTTTCATTATTCAAAAGACCTATATTAGAAATGATGGTGCATAGAGCTCCTAGAACTCCTTGTAAGGCTTGTTGGAAAACCTGTTGTCGAACTTGATTAATCGCTCTTTGTTGTTCAAAATGAATAGTTTCATTTTTATAATTTCATAATTGTTCCAAAGTCTTATAGATTGAGTTCAGTAGTTCCTCATATAAAATTATTGACTCTAGAGATCTTGTAATATAAAAGAAGAAAAAATTGTTTCAAGCACCGACAGAACTAGATTCGCTCCTTGTTTTAGAGAGAGGAGGACAGGTTATTCACATTTCATTTGATGGTCAGATAATTCATTTTATCTATAAAAGGATAACATGTGAAATATATAACTGATTCTTTTCTTTCCTTGAGTTATTGGCCATCCGTCAGGAGTTTCAGGTTTAATACTGATATTTTAGCAACAAATCCAATTAATCAAAATGTGGTGCTTCGTGTAGTATAAGTGATCAAGGGTTAGTAACTCATATCACGGGAAGAAACTTTGCGCAAAGTTCCATTACTATTATTAGGTGGCTTCACAATTTCTTATGGGTACAGGCAACCCTCAGTCTTATGGTTCATTATCTGAATATGACCCTTATCTAGGTGCTCATTTTGTATGGGCTTTTAGTTAGGTCTACTAGTCTACTAGTCATAGGTTGAGCAATAGATCTTCTAAAAAATCCTAGTCAGCAGAGGATGAGACCCCTCCTGGATAAAAGAAAGTTCGTGGCAATTTTCTTGTATCTACGTTCTACTAGGGCCTATATTCTCACATAAAGTTTTTGAATGGTATTTGAGCATATGTAGTCATTTTTTCCTATGCATTCTTCTGAGTCTTATACGTTCTTCTCAATTAGATTTTAATGTAAATGAACCATAGCTATGTAGCTCTATCCCTAATAGATTGACCCTAAAATAGCATATCCAAATACATATGAAAGAGTATACAAGAATGATGTATTTGGTGGATCAAATTTCATGTTCTAATAGCGAACCATTCTCATTAGTTGAGAATTTTGTGAAAGGGTTCCTGTAAATGGTTTCATTAACTCATGTCGAGTACAGCTTGTTCTTGTGAGAATTCTCCACGGGTTTTAGGGTGGGAGTTATGTCACCACAAACAGAGACTATAGCAAGTGTTGGATTCCAAGATGGTGTTGAAGATTATAAATTGACTTATTGTTTGTATCGAAGTGGGGAAACACTTATGTGAAGTATGATATTTTGGTGTCCTCTATAAAAAAACCCTTCCCTGTTTCCTTATTGATTCTTTATTAGCACCGTTCCGAACACAACTAGTACATTCCAAAATAACCATTACTCGGGCATCTTTACCCTTGGTCATGAACCTCATAGATACATATAGAATTCTATGGAAATTCGTATTATGGAAAAGGAAGGGCTTTTTTATAGAGGTTGAGTAAGGGGGTAGAGCTTGAGGGTTCTTAGGAGGGACAGTGAAAGAATCCTCCAAAAAAGGAATGAGTTCATAATGACAACCAAGAAGAGTCTCACGAAATCTTCCCCATTTGCCTTCAATTACATCTGAAAGCTTGACTAATAAAATAGCCAGGCCTTTTAAAGAGCAGCGGAATGAACGGTTAGCTCTGCCTTGTTGTGATAGGAGGTGAGAGGAACTACTCACAAATGTCTTAGTTGGTTGATGGGTGACCGATCCAGTCAGTAGAAAAAGATGATAAAAAAGGTGTGTCTAGTCTGGTGCAGCTAACGTGACTTGTGACTTTCTGGATCTTTAGTTCCTCTTCTTTCTCTCTCTTGACCAATGCTCTGGCTTCCCTCACTCAAAAGTTTTTGATGTAGTGAGTAATAACGCTGGTTATTCTCTGTCTTATAGGCAGTTCATACCATCCATACATAATTTTTTTATCTAAGATTTTAATTCTTCCATGTTTCAGTAGTAGTATATTGTTCCATGGAGATAAGGTCCAAAATATGGAAGAAACAGGTTGTGACCACATAGAAAAATGGCATTGCCATAAATTGACAAGGTAATATTTTCACTTATTCACCAGAAGAGGCGTATCTTTTAAAATCTGATTGATTTTCCTTGATATCTAACATAATGCATGAAAGGATCCTTGAAGACCAGTAGGATAGAAAATCATTAGCAAATACTCCTACAACATGTTCTATTTTTTCATAGAAATAGATTCGCTAAAAAAGGACATTATAAGATGTTAATCCTAAATGAGAAGATTGTTTAAGTAGAAAAAGGAAAATATACTCGAATTCACATACATGATTAATTATCCGTAAATGAGTCATACTTTATTAAGACATGAAGTTATAAATAATCATTTTCCCTTCAATTATTGTACAAATTTTTTGGTACCCAAAAATTTGATTTTGGTTATAATCATTAGTAGAAATAATGAAATGATTCTAATGATACATTCGAGTAATTAAATGTTTTATAATTAGTAAACTCGATTTATTGTCATGACCAACATTTTCCAACAAAGTAGTTCTATTTAAAAAATGATCATGAGCAAATGCATAAATATACTCCCGAAAGATAAGTGGGTATAGGAAGTCAAGTTTCTGATATGTATCATGTTCTAAATATCCTTGAAATTCCTCCATTTGAAATTAGATTTGAATCAGGGAATCGTTAATGGGTTAATAGCGGGGGTGGAAAAATTAAATATAGTATACCCGATCTGAATCAACATATTATTTTATTTTACGCCCCACAATTCTTCCATGGCAAAGCATGGGAAAAATAGCAGAGTAAAAAGATATACATTCATTGATGAGAAAAAGAAAAAAAGTGAACGATGATTGGACTGATGATAAAATAGAATCTTAGGTCTCCAACGGTGATTCGATTGATGATAAAGAAAGAGAATTATCGGTTCAGTTCTCGACCATATAATTCCTCACTAAAATACTCTTTTTGAAAATATTAATAACCTGTCATTTTCAACTATGAAAAAGAATTAGCCATTTCATTAGTTCATGTATTTTGACACGAATTCTACCTCTATGAATATGGATATAGTAAGAAAACGAATATATGAATAGTGGCGATAAGAAAGAATAAAATAGGTTTTGTTTTTTCGTTCCTAGTCTTCTTTCTGCGAAAAAGGGAACTTACTAAATAAGTTTTTTTACTAAAAATGGAACGAAATGATCTAGTTTTGTTTTTTAGTTGAAAAGAGATGCCATGAGCAATCAGAGAAGCACTTTGATAAACAAATTTTATCTTGACCGACGTCGGTCAATTAAGGTATTTGTGTTTGTTCGATTAGACAACAAAGATCACATTTTTATAACTTCGTTCAAATGAGACTTGTACCCATACGAAATTCTTCTATTTCTCAATTATCTACGACTGAGAAGAAGTCAGACTAGTAAAAAGAGTAGTACACACCCACATTATAATACCTTCCAATAGAAAATCCTAACTAATTACAACAATAGACTGAGAAAATACCATACCAGTAGACTAAACAAAGACCCCCCCCCCAAGGATAGAACACACCATAATAATACAAATAAAAACCGCCCTCCTAAGGGTAGTCAATCCTAAGAAAAGAGGTGAACCTGAGAAGAGCAGTAAGAGTAAGCGTTCAGGTGCTGGTGCTATGACCTTAAAGGTGGAAGATACTCCCATGGTTCTAACCAGCCTGAATGAAGACTGGGTGAAAAAAATGCAGAACATATTAGAGATCTTGAATATTAAGAAAGAGGGGAAAGGCAAGACCAAAAAGCAAAAGAGAAACAAGGGTTGAACAGAATGTGATATGATGAGATAGAATGCAATAGAAACAAAGACATGGGGAACATGTTATTTAATCTGAGTGAGATAAGAATAATACATGGAATCAAAAGAGATTGAAATATTCTCATTATGAACTAAGTGGGGCAAGTGATTTTACAATAAACCTTTATCCAAGCTTCCTGTAAAAGATCTTGCCTTAACATCAAGTAAAAAGTGTAGAACAATTAGCTCATAAGGACCACAATTGTATAGCCATTCATCCACCGAAGCTACCTCCCATATCGGGTAAAAGCGCAACCCTATAATTGCATAAGTAAGAATAATGACACCAGTGCCTAAAACTGACACAGTTGGGTAGGTAGAGAATACCTGGGGGCACGGGACAACTCTCTTTAAGGAACTCAACAAAGTAGCCCTGTAACTTCGAGAGAAAGGGTGCCTCCTCACAAAGGGGGTCACAATGACCCGAACAAGCGACTCATGAATGTTACCGGGTTGGATGAGCCAATAACTCGAAAGCCTTTGGTCTATTTTTTGAGCAAGAATCACAGCGTTACCTTACCTTCACCATGATATGATCTCCAAGTTCTATGCGTGATTCTCTCACGAATTAACTTCAACAAGGTATGAAAATTAGGGTCTGAACCAGGGGGGAAATCTTTCTTCATCATCTTTGTTTTAACCAGAAGACCGAGAGCTAACTATCGAGACTTTGGGCTATCCAGACACATACTTCGTGAAATGGTTCATCCATATTCATTCCGTGGGACAACAAGATCAATTTGGTAAGGTATTGTCCATATTTTACATGAACATTGTGTACTCTTAGTCAGAGGGGGAAGGGTTAAGGATTTATCAGGTGTGAGATATCACATTGTTCAAGGAACCCTAGATGTTGTCGGAGTAAAGGATCATCAACAAGGGTGTTCTAGTGCATTTTAGATTCTTATTACCATTTAGACAATCCTCGATCTACACGTGGGTCATGTGATTCTTATTAGTGGAAAATAGCCTTAGCTAGATTCACTCCCGATGAAATAGTTGTATTTCATGGATTAGATTTTATATTCGAATGAGCCCCATGTTTCAAAGAAAGTAGGTTTTTCAGCTATGGGTCTAGCAAAAGAAAAATTTGGATAGGATCATGTAGGATCTCCCCCTTTCAAAAATGGACGTGAAAGTTTCTTCTCATCCGACTGAAGTAGTTACACCAAATAAAGGAGTTCCCTCAAATTCTATAAAAGCCCCAACTACTCTTTACTCAAGTTCTCCATTAAGACCACACAACATTTCGTTGATTCTTTTAGACAGTTCGGTCCATATCTAGTGTGGGCATTAGAGCATTGAGAGGACCTTTCCCTACTATGAGAGGATTGGGAAAGATGCATCTCTGGTGTACCAGTTATCACGCACACGGTAGACGATTATACAATTCAAACAATTTGGAATTCTCCTCAAGTTCTAGTAAGAAAACAAAAGTAAATCTCTTGATTAAAGATTAACTGGAAATTATTAAGTTTCCATTTTGATCTAAAGGAATGGATTTTCTTTCATTGTTTTCTGTATGGTCAATTTGTTGTTGAATAGCTTCTTTCAAAAGGGCTTCCGCTTCATCAGTGAATGTCTTGGTAGAGGATATGATTTCTTGGAACTGAGGTTTATTCATTTTTAAGTATGTAACTCAACGAGAAATTTCCTTACCTATCCAATTTCTAATGAATCAAGATAACAATTTGTTCCAGTATAAATAGTCATTATTTGTTCTTCCACCGTCAGATCAGAACTTACTCGACAAGGAATTTCGCTACCTTAGGACCGTTATAGTTACAGTTTTCATTCACCGGGGGCTCCTTGACCTTCTGACACTGGGCAGGCTTCAACCCCCGTACATGGTCTTATGACTTTGCGGAGACCTGTATTTTTGGTAAAAGAAGTTTTGTAACAACCCGAAAATTTAACTAAGTTTTAGTTAAATTATTTAACCAAAGACGTCGTGGACGCTAAGTCATTTTCTTTCTAACTCATACTAAATAAAATGACATACTTTAGAAAATCAATCATTCATCAAACTTTTAATTACATAAAAAGACTTGCCTAAAATCATCACACTTTTAATTTCATCAAACTTTCAAGAACTAAAGAGTAAGTGTTTTAGAAATTCACAAGTTAATTAAAATAAAACACAACATCACCTCAATATTTTCTAAGGACTTTTAAACAAGATTTATTAACTCTCATCTGTTGCTAGAGACTCTAGACCTCTTCGACATATGTAACATAGAGTACCATTCACAATCAGATACTAAACATATTACACACAGAGCTTTCAAATTTTTCTTCCAGAGTTCACTAGCTAACTTCCATTAGAGCTCGTCACCACACCCAGAACAAAAAATTACCCATCGATAATTGTTAGCTTGTCAGGTAAGTACAAGTTACCTTCCTCACGAGTACAACTCCGCACCTTCGTGAAGGTAGAACCAGTTACAAAGATGTCTTCCCACAAACTAACAAGAGCATATAACAGAGACCCTTTCATGAAGGATTAGGCAAACATAGACTTTTCCCGAAGGACAAGGCAAACAGAGCATAATGGCGGACAAGTGACTCTAATGGCATAGAGCAAATTTCATTCATGAATTCATACAACGTTTTCCTCAACTTATAACATATATTAAATTATCAATCATATAACCTAACATAACACATTAACATTATATTTTAACAATAAAAAGTACAAAGATCACATCAGAAAATACTACACTCACAAGTACAAACAGAGTTCCATTATAAATTTTCAGACATACAATTCAAACCCTTACGTATGAAAATTTCACTTACCTTATATATCTATGTAAGTTCCTAAAGTTGAAGTCATGAAATGATGAAGGAGAAATATTTCGTTCTTAGATGTTTTTAAAGACAAATGAAAGAAAAATAGTTCGGATGTCTGGTTTTGAAAATTCATTATAATTTGTACCGAACATGAAAAATTACAAATATTAATTATGAACGTTAATACATGTCTCATAGATCTTGATAGTGATGATAGTGATGATATCGACCGTGACCCTGATACAGAGCTGGAGCTTCTATCTATGATGAATGCGCTAATTATGGATATGGTGCCGGAAATAGACCGACTTATATCACCCTTCAATTTGAATTAGAAAAAAGTGTCTCCTTGCATAATATGGATTCCAAAATACCACTAATATCTATCAGAGAGGCAGCAATGAAAGTGATAATAAATACAGAAGTTACGGTCAATAAGGTCGGAATCATCAAAACACCAACCATCATATGTAAAGACGGTTTTCAGTGTTGGTTACCCAGTTACAAAAATGACCCCATAGAATTTTACTTTCACGTCTCTCTAAAATTGCAGTCTAGGTCGTGTGAACCAAAAACCTATTAGTAGATAAGAAACATTCCATCCAATTCTGAAAAATATGAATTTATATCAAATAAGAACTAGTAACCAATGGCAACATTGAAGTATTGAAAAACTCATATAAGCAAAAAATCTCAAATATCATTAATCATGAGACATATAATTGTCACTATAAATAAGAACCACAATTCCAATAGTAGTGATTAGCATTGACATAATAGAAGTAAGTGGGTTGATCAAGGAGCCGAACTCTAAAAAAAATCATTATTGATAGTCCAAGACCATACGTATTGATAGATATAACTGTTACTTATTTGATGAAGAGACAGAAAAACTGAGAAAATAATAACTATACTTAACAATAAAACACTAGGAAAATAAAATGTACACGTAGTAGAAAAATTACGCCAGTCCATTGAGATATGGTATGCTATAAGTGAATATTTTCCACGAGAAATGAATCCTAATTTTAAGATGACTGATCCTTTTAATCCAGTCCATATAATGTCTTTTTCGAAAGCTCGAGGAAATGCATCTTTCCACTAATGAATAAAACCTTCTCATAAAAGTATTTTGAAAGGAACAAATGATTTTTTATGGAATATACCTATCAATATTTATGGATCATACCTTTTATTTTACTTCCAGTTCCAATGTTAATAGGAGTGGGATTTCTACTTTTTTCAACGTCAATGAAAAACCTTCGATGTATGGTCTTTTCCTATTGTTTTATTTCTCTTTCTCAATCGAAAGAACCATAATCGAATGGCCAAGAAAAGAAGAATCGAATCATCATCTGAAAGAAAGGGACTTAATTAAGGCTTTCTTTCCTAGATGGAGAGAATCTGCAAGTAAGAATATGAGCATTGGGGAGGGGCCTATCTACAGTTGTCGACTTTGAATGAATGGTTTCATGTGAAGAATAGTTGGTAACTATTATAAAGAATAAGGTCCCAGTACAGTTAGGAAAGCAAGTGCCATCTTGGAGTCTTCTTCGTCTTTGTTGGAACCATTTTCTCTAAAGGTAGGGTGATTCAGGTAGATCCAATGTAGATCCAACTTTCTATTCACTCGTGTTATCTGGGAGGTCTGGGGAACCACCATGGCTCCTCTCTTCTCGTTATCAATGGGAAAACAAAATGCAGCACCTAACAATGTATCTTCATAGACAAAGAACTATGAGGTCGCCCTTTTCATTCTAGGGTGACGGAGGGATCGTACCATTCAAGCCTTTTTTTTCAAGCTTTTCCCGGAGGTCTAGAGATAGCAACAATCAATAAGATTTTCTTAATCCTCCCTTCCCGAAAGTGAAAGGAAGAATGTGAAATTCATTTTCATTTCTTTCATAGGGACCAAGAGATTGGATCATCCAAAAGAAGAATATTTGGCTCGAATGCAATAGGGGGACCTACCCCCATTTTGGCTCTTATACATGTTGCTATGATGGTAGCAGCGAGAATTTTTATCGTCGTTCTTGGTCCAAGTGGAGATAGTATTTATCTTCTGCATGTCCATGAAGTTTGAAAAATCCAAATATCTTAGAGATAAGAGATAGCTAGAGAGGTAGGAATTCATCAAACAAACTGCACTCCTTCGTATACATCAGGTCGACGAATAAGAATATTTGTCCATCGATAATGAAAATTACATTAGTTGGAATATAAGTTGAAATATCTCCCGATTGGGTCTCAACTATTTGGTAAAGCACACATACTTCCTTCACCTAAAGGAGAACTTGATTTAGCAGCTCTTTCCAAAAGGCGTGAATGCAAATAAAAAACATCCCCCGGATAAGCTTCATGGCCCTGCGATCTCTGTAATAAAAGATACACTTGGCGATAAGCCTATGATCATTTTGAGGGATCATCATAAATGATTGACGTGTGTTGTTTACGGTACATCAAATATTCAGCCAAAGACACTTATGTATAAGGGGCAATGTGTTGTAATGTAGCTGGAGAATCCGTCATTTTAGCTACAACAATAGTGTATTCCATTGCTCCTATTTCCTATAAAGTGGTCACTATTGGAGCCACAGAAGGTCAATTTTGTATATATAGATAAGAATTAGCCAATCCAGACTTAATGAATCCACATATGTGTTTGTGTATAATCATTAGTCGAATAAATACCAATATCTATTATGACTCTGCTTGCAACACTCAAAATAGTAACGGGTTCAAGAACTAGTTTTATTTTAATCAAGAGTAATGATAATGTTTATAATGCTACAGCAGCAGGGCTAGTAAGCAAAATCATACAAAAAGAAAATGGAGGATATGAAATACCATAGTGGATGCATCAGATGGGCGTCAAGTGGTTGATATTATCCCTCCAGGACCAGAACTTCTTGTTTCAGAGGACGAATCTATAAAAATTGATCAACCATTAATGAGTACTCGTAATGTGGGTGGATTTGGTCAGGGGGATGAAAAAATAGTGCTTCAAGATCCATTACGTGTCCAAAGCATTTTTGTCTTTTTTGCATCTATGATTTTGGCACAAATCTTTTTAGTTCTTAAAAAGAAATTGTTTGATACTAGAAATTTTTATTCTTCTTTTTTCTAAAAAGTTAGATTATGTATCAAAAGAGGAGTATGAGAGAAAAGGCATTTACAATTTTATCTTATCTATCGGAAGGCCATTTTCAGCGTCACAAACTTTTTTGTTTTCACAACGGAAGGTTCCTATGGTAATATATAGTAACCTAAGATTCTAGGCTTTTATAAAATGAAAGAGAGATCCACCAGGGAAAAAATACTATAGATGCAAGATATAGAAGGGGAATTAACGCTTTCTTTTTTGTTTTTCCCATTTTGCATCTTTGCATTTGTTATTCTCTATGAAAGAATCCTGCCTATTTCACTAATTCATAGGAAGATCATGAACTTTTTTATTTGAAAATTTTTTTAGGAGGAATGATCACTAAAGTAGATGGTGGTTGATAGAGTAATCCTTGATCATAATTTCTAGTATAAGTACTTCAACAAACATGAAATTTGTGGTTGGTAGTATAACATCGATTCTCCTGTTGAGACTTAATTCGAAGTTCATAGATCTCGAGAGTTTTTCTAGTCTAAGTGTATCTTTTTTTTACTACAAAAAATTTTCATTGGTTAACAATGTTTGTAGTTTTTCCAATATTCATGAGTTCCTTACTTTTCTTTCTCCCTCATAGAGGAAATAAGGTAATTAGATGGTATGCTTTTGTGTATGTGTATTAGAACTCCTTCTAACAACCTATGTATTCTGTTATCATTTTAAATTAGACGATCCATTAATCCAACTGGCAGAAGATTATAAATAGATCTATTTTTTGGATTTTTACTAGAGATTGAGAATAGATGGACTTTCTATACGACCCATTTTATTGATGGGTTTTATCACTACTTTAGCAACTTTAGCGGCTTGGTCAGTTACTTGAGATACCCGATTATTCCATTTCCTAATGTTAACAATGTAGAGGTCCAATAGGAGGAGAAATTACCAAACGTCTAGCATTCCCTCACACTTGGTGCCAAGAAGTTCCTTCAGAAATGGTAAGATCTTTGGCACAAGAAGAAGGGATTGATCCATATCATCTTGACTTGGTTCTGATTTCTCTATTTTTTTTAAGAATACTAAGTTGGTTTCTTTTCCTCCCCATATCGAATAGAACATGCTGGGCCGAATCTTCTTCACGTAAAACCTGCTTTATTTAGAACGAGAAAATTGTACGATTTTATGAAACCATCTGCTATGGCTTGATTCAGAAGAATAACTCTGCTTTATTTATCCAAAACAATTATTCATGTGATGCATTTTACCAAGTTCAAAATCAGAATCCACAAACTAGTGGTTTAATCCACATTTGTATTTCCACTTATTCATCAGAAAGAGGCGTATCTTTTGAAATCAGAATTGATTTTTCTTGATATCTAACATAATGCATGAAAGGATCCTTGAAGATCCATAGGATAGCCAAAAAATCATTGGCAAATACTTCTACAACATGTTCTATTTCTGTATATCTTAATTTGTGTATAGGAAGGGAGGAAATAAAACAAAATGTGGAAAACAAGACATGGATTCTCTACAATGACACTAAAGACCAATTGAAAGGGATGTAGCGCAACTTGGTATAAAAAAATTTACTAAAGTAAATAAATTCTTGATTGGATCAAGATTTGAATTCTGAATTCTTTATGGATAAAAGATATTCCTATGTTATAGTATTCAATTCTCGACTATGAATTTATTTGACATCTCAAATATTGTTATTGATGAAATTTTAACATTATACTTTAATATGATTTGATATCATCGAGATGTAATTCATACCATTTAATTTACAAGAGAAAGAATTCTCATCTCTATGGGATTAAATCCTGAGTTATTGTGAATTAAAAAAATGAAACAATAAAATTATGGAAGTAGATATTCTCGCATTTATTGCTACTGCACTATTTATCCTTCGTACTAGTGGCTTAGGGTGCCTAAGTTTCCCTTCTTTACCTTCTTTCTTTCCTTATTAGGAGTCTTCTTCTTTATGTCTATAGTTTCTTTTCTCTTTCTTTAGCAACTATCCTTGCTTTAGCCTTCGTCTTTTAAGAGAAAAAATGTAGGACGGGTGCCAATAGTTCATCACAGGAGAAAGGACTCACTGAGCCATGTAGCTTATCCCTTATAACTTTTTGAAGAAGGTTCTATTACTAACATGTTTACTTCCATTGTGGGTAATATATATGGGTTCAAGGCCTTGCACACTCTACGTCATTGTGCATGGGCTATGCAAGCTCTCAGCCACATGGATAGTTCAATGTGCTCATCAGCACCTGACTCTGAGATGTGGATCATCCAAGGCACGTTAGCATGGCATACTTCTCATGTTCGAACCTGGGTTTGAAACCAAACTTCTCCTTAGCAGGATGTAGAAGATCATAACATGATGATTCTGCGTATTTTTATTCCTACATATCCACTCATGATATTTCATTGTACAATATAAATATAAGAATTATATGAGATATATTAGATCTATAGTATTGCTATTACCTTGACACCAAAGAAGAGTTTGATCCAATGCTTTATTTCTATCCTAGTGGATCTTGATATGACATTAGAAGTATATTCATTTTTCTCCAATAACCGAATACTTTTGTCTGTAAATACTACATATTTAATATACATAATATCAAAATAGAATAAAGGTCCACTGAGTGCCTCGTGGCTATGTCATAATAGATCCGAACACTTGCCTCGGCTCAACTTCTAGATCATAATTGCTCTAGTGAATAACTAAGTAAAATAGATAGATGGGAGATAGCAGAGAAAGAAATTATTTCAGTTTTTGCTCCTACTTATTATCTGAACATACCAAGAAAGTTGTATGGTCTAATGAGGCTACTATGAAATATTTACTCTTGGGTGGGGCAAGTTCTTCTATTCTGGTTCATGATTAATTCCTTTGGCTGTATGGTTTATCCAGGGGAGAATCCTTATTTAGAATGGGATTCCAACTCAGCACCTTTTGAGATTTTTAGATGATTTGCACTTTGGAGAGCACAGTTCGATGAAAGTTGTAACATGTGTTTGGGAGGAGTTATTGTCTTTCGGTAGCTCTTTTTTTTGTTTCCAAGGATAGCGGTAGTTGAGGCAAAGCCCACTTTCTTCGCTCCAAGAATGAGAGAGAACAAAGCTTTAAAAATTTTACATGTAAACTAGTGTACTGATCAAAACATTATGTATAGATGGTATGAACTGATTAATTGAAACTGGGAAAATACTTAGTTATTCAATTAAACCAATTATTCATTGTTAATCAAAAATATCTATGCTATTGAAGGCAATAACCATTGATTGATTTAACTGATAGCCATCTTTTGGCTAACTTATCCTTCTCCATCCCTCAGGATCAACAAGGGGTAGTACTGGATTGTTCACCTATTGGCCATTGACTACACCTTTCAGCATGATCTTAGGCACTAACTCACCCTCCATGGACAAACCTTGTAGAGGAGCCCTTAGGTTTTGGGGGCGTTGTATTCTCACTAATGTTTGTGTTACTCAAGTCTACGTAAAATTCTCGAAAAACAAAAAAATACTATCAACTAGCTCCAAGAATTCTTAATTGATATTTTAAGATGTGGATCTTGGACCTATCAAATGAATTGTAAGTACAATTGAAACGACCAAAAAGAATATATGAGTTAATATATGAACCCCCTTTCTTCTCGGTCCACAGAGACAAAATGTAGGATTGGTGTCAATGGTTCATCATAGAAGAAAGGACTCACTAAGCCGAGATCACGAACTAATACTAATACTAATCTCATGCTAATAGAATAGAAAAGAACTATCTTTTATGCATACTTTCCCTAGTTTCGTTGCTACCGCGGGCTTTACACAATGAATCATTGAAGGGGGATTCAATTTTCTATCAAGAAAGGTTTTTGGATATTACCTCTTTTTACTGCCGTATTTATGTTAATGCACTTCCCAATTATATGTAAGCAAGGCATTTCTGGTCCTTTATAAAGAATATAAATCATAGATATTGGTAATCACTTATTTATTACTTGGGGGAGGAAGAATAGTATTTCATTGCAACAAATATGGATTATTAAAAAAATAAGACATGTATTTGGATATTTCCCGTCAAGTCCGCTCCAAAATTGGCTTGGTTCCAAGATGTAGAATCCATGTTGAATGATCATTTAGTGGGTCTACTAGGACATGGTTCTCTTTCTTGGGTAGGGCATCAAGTACTTGAGATGCATTTCCTTGAGCTCTCGAAAAAGACATTATATGGATTGGATTAAAAGGATCGGTCATCCTAAATGATAGAAGTTCAGTCAAATTAATGTTTACTCTTTCCTTACTTTTAAGGCTTCTTGCCTTTTAGGAATTAACACCTCAATTCATTTTAGAGGTGGATCCAACCGCTATCTTAATCCAAGTAAAATCAAGTTAATCAAGGAAATTGATAGAGTTTTTTAAATGAAAAATTCAGAATTTGTGTGCATGTGCACGGATGAGAGTATTCACAACGATATGGGCACTATCTTAGAGAGAGGCTAGGTGAAATAGAAATGTCTGTGATGACCCTATGAAGCTTCACTATTCCCTGGACAGAAAGACCCTATGAAGCTGCACTATTCCCTGGGATTGGCTTTTGGCCTCTCCTGCGCAGCTTAGGTGAAGGGCGAAGAAGGCCTCCTTCCGTAGGGCCCATCCATCAGTGAGATACCACTCTAGAAGTAGAAGGCCTATATATGGATTGGTTCCTCTTTGTCTACGGATCACGAGAACTGGAATCATCATATGCGTCATTGTTCAAAGAATTCTTGTAAGCTAGAAAGCGTAATGTTTCACTAAGGATGGGTATTTTGTTAAGAGCGATTTGTCAACCATAGGAAGAAGGGAAGATTCAGATCTTGGCCTATTTGTCAAACCATCTATGCTCTATCCATTTCCCACCCACCTTCCTAAAGAGGACTATCCCTTTTAACTTCACCTTATGCGGACTTGTAGAAATTCAGGAACTAGTTGAAGCAGAGAGATAAAAATGCATACATGTGTCATATAATTATTTAGCTTAGATACCATATGATTCGGTACCAGATGAACAGGCCCAGAAAAATCTTTGTATAGCTTCTTCGATTTCTTTATAAAGATAAATATGGCCAACAAGTGTTCGAATGTATATACAAAGCATTTCTTTTTTTATAATTTTAACTTCATTTTTTTCAAATGAATGATTTGAAGACTATTGATTCTAACAACTGATTCCAGAGTTGATCATTCAGACCTTTCAATTCATAGATGTGGATCTTGGACCTATGAATGGGAATATTCCTAAAACTCACAAAGAAAAAAGGAAGTGAGTTAGATAAAAGGCTTAGACATTTCCTAGCAACACAAGGCAGGTGCAAAAGGCAATATGAGCTTATCATTTATCGTGATAACAACACTCAAAATAAAATAAAATGAATCTTTTATTTAAGAATCAGTTATCTTTTTAATCCATAAATTTCAAAATCCGTAAACTAGTAGTAACTTGTCAAATGTCCGGTTAGGGTATGTGGGGAAGAAGCTCCTAGCATATTTCAGAATGACTTTCGTTTCATATTCTAGTCTTTCATGATCTGAATAGGATTGAAAGGCTATGAATATGGAATGGTTCCACAAGTGCTTTATCCCACCCTTGAATAAAAAGAGTGCTTTCACAGTTGGTGTTCTTTCTTATCTCCACCGCTCCACCAAAAATTCCCTATGCCCCTATCGTACTCCAGCTTAGTAGTTTCCATTTCCTTTCCAGGGTTAAGCCCTAGGATTTGACGACGGACTTAAAAAACCTCAATAAGAATGCTAGTTCTAATTGTTCATATGTGGTGATATGAATATACCACACCAATGTGTTATGTATAGATGATGAGATCTCATTGATATAGAGCCAATTCCAATAGACTTATTGGAGAGTCTCATTGACGTGCATCTAGTAGGAATTGAATCTACGAATTCGCCAATTATGACTTAGGCGCTTTAACCATTCATCCATGGATACTTAACGGGGATCCTTGTCCTTTTTTTTCATTGAATCTTTATTAGGGGATTGAAGCTTAGATCTATGCCAAGGTTTCAGATGAAAAAGAAATAGGATCTTTATCTGAATATCGTCTATTAACCAGTTTTTAGGAATTTTTGCAATCAAATTCGTCATAACACTCATAATGGTCAAATTTACCAAGATCTTATTATATTCTAGAACCTCAAAGTATTGGCCCTGATAAACCCCAATTTATTACTTGTTCTTCACTAATAATGCCTACTCCCTCAACTCGTTCTAAAAAATAAGATTTTGTGTAATAAGTTTTTTATATTCAGCGAATTCTTGACTTTTTTATCTTTCTTTTATTTATACAATTTAAATAATTAATAATATTAATATTAATTAACTATAATTCATATTATAATTGATTCATTTTATAACTTTTTTATATTTGACAATGTCATTCTTTTCATTTTTTAACTAGCATTTATTTCTAATTTATATTTTAAAATATATAGAATAAAAATGGTGTCTCTTACTCAAATCATGTAAAATACCTCTTTCTTGACATAGAAATATATATATGAAAACAATTGTGTCCAATATAACCTAAAATGAATTGGCTTATTCAAAAAAGCCTTTTTCTTTGGAAGATTATCTCATGTCTGGTACTGCACGATTCCACTCTGCAAGAACTCCAAATCATTCTCTTGAAGCTCATCCTCTTCATCATAAATGATCTGTGTTCCCCAAAATGACCTAGCCCTTTACGTGCAGGGTTGTCCTAAACAGAATATATCATTTCTTGCTATGAAGCCCGTAAACGAGTTGTGGATACTATTGTACGAACATCGGATGCTGGATATCTTACACACAAACTTATTGAAGTAGTTCAACACATTGTTGTACGTAGACTTGATCATGACACCACCCGAGGGATTTCTGTGAGTCCTTGAAATGGGATTATGCTGGGAAGAATTTTTATCCAAACATTATTTGGTCGTGTATTAGCAGGCGATATATATATGGGCCCGCGAGACATTGGCATTAGAAATCAAGGTATTTCTTATACTTTTTTCTTCTACCCATCCAGGAGGATTCCTCCTATATTCGAGTAAAATTATTTCAAAAAATAGTAGAATCATGGATAGGGAACTATACAAGCGAACTACTTAATTTTATTGTAGATATTTTCGGGATCAATGATTGGCTCATCAAACTAGAAATACCTATTCTTGGATAAAGGTAAGGATTACTCAAGAAAGTCTAAAAAGAAGATGAAGAAATATCAAAAGAGTTTAGTGAATCAAATCTACTTAAGAAAGGAATGATTAGACAGGCTAATTGAGCGCTATTCCACAGAGACCTCAACCTTGCCCCTTGAACAAGGGCTAGTTCCTAGAAAGCTATGCTTACAGATAATAAGATGAATCCTTATCTGGCCAAGTTCATTTAGGATGAGGGAAAAAGGTAGCCTACAAAAGGAAGACTCACTTTCCTGCTCTCATCTTTGAAAGTCAGACCTTGAAAATGGATTTGATCCCTTTACTAAGGAAAGGTTCATATAAAAACTATCTATGAAAATGGATTAGTCACAATACTTATTGGAACTATCCATTTTCAGTTCATCCTTCAACTCTCTCAAAATGAAATCTATTCCAAACATATATGCCATGGTTCCTTACTTTGACAGGATACAAATATCTAAATTTGATATTTCTGATACTAAGTAGCAGCCAAAAAAATGCATCCATTTTTCATGATATTATGCTTGGATCAGATATATCATGGTTAATTCTTCAGAAAAATGGTGTCCTCCACCATGGAATCTGATAAGTGAGATTTTGAGTAAGTGTTCACATTATCTTCTTATGTCCGATAAATTATTCATCGAAATAAGGACTCACCTTTGATATCGACACATGTGAGATCGCCAAATGTTCGGGAGTTCCTCTATTCAATCCTTTTCCTTCTTCTTGTTGCTGGATATCTTGTACGTACACATCTTCTCTTTGTTTCTCCAGCCTATAGTGAGTTACAGATAAAGTTCAAAAAGGTCAAGTCTTTGATGATTCCATCATACATGATTCAGTTACAAGATAGGTATCAACCGGAATACATTGCATCAACCAAGTCGTATTCAAAGGATCTCTCAAGAGTGAATATCTCTCTCCCTTTCTTCTAGCATGACATCCTATTCTATTCTCTACTCTCTACCACCTTCTGAAGCAAGATCGGCTTGGTGAACAGGATGTTTCCTCTCATCGGCTCACTTCACTACCTTTAGAGAAACTAATTCCAGTAGAAGACCAAGAAGACTCTCGGATGGCACTTGCTTTCATCTCATGCGTTCTTTGTCTTCTCGTGATTGGAATAATTACAATATAATATTTATAATAAAATTACAAAAATTCCTACGCCCCAACTCATCTTACACAAGATCTAAGAAAAAATTAAAGAACAAAGCCTAACGCAATAATCATCATACAATTAACGATCCATTATTTAACCATACATTTAAAAAACAAACCATTCATTCATCACATAAATCTAAATATATAATGAACAATGCAAGAAAACTCACACAGTATTTAATATACAAATATATAATGACCGCTCTAATACCAATTGTTGGCAAATATGACGCTTGCATGGCGGAGGCGTGGTGGTTTTTAAGAACTTTATTAAAAATGAATCGTATGTTTTTCGATAAAACGAAAACAAGCGCAATGCAACGGTTTCCAAAATAAAAACTTTTATTGAAAAACTCTTTTCAATTAGGATCCATTATATATTTATATATTGAATCTAAGACATACATGGATAGGAATCATATACATCTTATAGTTTAAATCAAGCGTCCTTGCAAACTGACGATCCTGCGTTCTCACGAACAACGGATTTCGAGATCCACACCAAGATCTATTAAGTCAATCTTCAAACACACCAGGACGTGTGTAGGCATATAGAATAATCAAAAATACTTTTTCTATCTCTAAATATACTCAACATATGAGATCTAGAGATTTACTAGGAATGATTAATTAGTGAGACAATTCCTGAAAGAATACGATGATTATTCTCACAGAGATTTTTTATTAACTTTTTAATCACAAAGAAAATTCACCCTGATAGCAATTGCGTTCTTCACTCACTTTCAACATTGGGTCCAATAAAATAATATTTGTATATATTTTAGATAATGACATATTTGATTTTTTTATGGATAAACTGAAAATAATATTTAATTTCAAAATTACCATTATAGTGGGACCAACTGTAATTCGTGCAAAACTGCAGTGTCACACGGCACTGCAGTTGCCGTGAGCTGTCACAGTGCCTCATGACAATGTGTGCCACGACACTAATGTAGTGTCATGTAGCACTACAGTAATGCACCCGCACTACTACATTGCCACAGTTCATGTTAATCTCTGATTCACAATTAATGATTGAAACGTGCATATTACTACAAATGAAATATTTATTTTAATTAGATAAATATCTAGATATCAGTTTATTCAAAAATAATATATCTGATTATCTCTATCAACTAACTTATCTATTAGTTTGAAAATAACATGTTTAATTTATTCAAATTATTATCTAATAATAATTTATAACTATCTAAATTCACAAATCAGATATTCTATCTCACTTATTGATAATTAGAAAATTAATCGATAAAATTATATATAATTCCCAAAATTTATATTTAAATAATTTAATTAATTAATTATCTCATAGTTACATATTTGCCTCAGAATAAAAATTTTTTTTGCAAGTCAATCATTTTCTCATGCCCTGAAATATTCACACTCTAGACTGTGTAGTACATTGGTGAGTTAGGGACCATGGACCTATAATCTTAAGCTCAAATAAATTAGATTATTAATTAAACTCATTAATTAAATAATCTTACTTATTAATTCTATTATTACTCCACTATAAATATGAAATTGTACTCTTAGAGATTATAGAATGTATTTATAGAGTATTCTTGTGTAGTCCAATGATATAACCATTTCACATAGTTATGTCCTCTAATTATTGGTTCGTAAATTAGAGTTGGTCAAAATTACCATTTCAACCTTCTAATTACCTTTTAATCCTTAAATACCATTAATTCACTAGTGAATGACTAATTTATAATTGTATTATAAATTTGAGTTCAATAACTATTCAGTTCCAGAATTAACATTTAAGGGAACCAATATACTATCTGTTAGGAAAGTTTGGACTCCAAATCTGGTAAGATCATGTTCCTAGCCATCCCTATCACTAAATCTCCAAAATAAAAGTCACTAGCTTGTTTTACAAATAAATCTTAACGAGAGAAAAATGTATTAGGATCTGATTCTTTATAATAGTTACTGCCTCTTCTTCACATAAAACCATACATTCAGAGTCGCAATTGCGGATAGGCCCCTCCCCAATCCATTCTGTTTCCTCTTCTTTTTTTATGTTTATCCTCTTGTTCAAAATGAATGTTACTACTCCAAACATCCTTGTTGACGATCCTTTACTCCAACAGCATCTAGGGTTCCTCGAACAATGTGATATCTCACATATTGAAAGATCATCCATTTCATTCTATTTCCTCTTCATTAATAGTTACATTTTTCATTAATGGAAATTTTTTTATGTAGTGAGTAATAACTCTGGTTGTTCGCTGTTCAAGAATTCTTGTTTAGGCAGTTCGTACCATCCTTAACTTTTTGAGGAATCCTTCATTAGTGGTTGTAAATGACTGATTTTCTCAATCTTTTGGACCTTGGTTCCTTAGGAGCAAGTCAGAAAGATTGAGAAATAAAACCATCTGATTTGATTCATTCTCAATAGCCATGTGATGATCATCTTAGGGTGAATCTTTTGTGCTCTACAAAAGGTCCATTTATATACAATAATCACATAGAAGGATTTATTCAATCACATAGTTTGGGCTCCTAGAATATGGCACCCTGGGGCTTTCTATTTGATTGTATCGAAAGACCCAATTCATTAGGATTTCCCTATTGGTATAGGTCATTTTTGGGCAAGCATATCATTTATTGTGAAGAGGATGAGCTTTAAGAGAATGATTCAGAGTTCTTGCAGAGTGGAACCATACAATACTATACACGTGATAGATCTTCCGAAGAAGAAGACTTTTTTTCGAATAAGCCAATTCATTTGGGATCATGCAGATCCACTCTTTTTCATATTGAAAAATCAGCCTTTTGCCTCTGTGTTTTCATATTGGTAGTCGTTAACTGGGGCTTCAGTCAGTGACTCCCCTATCATCAAATCACCAACTTCCTTGACCATCTGGCACTAGGCAGGTGTCAGCCCCCATCCAGGGTCTTACGACTTTGTAGAGTTGGCATATCTTATCCATCTCTCTAGGAAAATGTATATCTCCAGAAAATATTTCAAGTTCAATCCTTTTTTTGTCCACTCGTACCAATATGCCTACTCAACTTCTTATACTTAAAGTGATTCATGTATTTACTCCAATGATACTATTTTTTTGTACCATATGGAAGAAGATTCAGGTAAAATATGCACTTCCTCAAGAATGAAAAAAAATCGATCTACTTTCATTTGATATTTTGGCTTTAATTATTTGACTCGCGGATACTCAATCAAATATTTTTTTTGTTGATTGAATGCACCCCTATAGACCATTTATGTAGAAAAAGAATAGTCCATTTATACATAATGGTAAAGGAGTTTACGTTATGGATATGTGATATTAGATATTAACTAGTTATATCTAAACTAAAGATATATCTAATTATATAAAAACTAAAGATAAGCCTGGATTCCCTATTGTTGAATGGTTAAAGCGCCCAACACATGTGTGGCGTTTCATAAATCTAGGCATTTTCTTGCATTCTGGTTCTACATATCAAATTGGAGAGTTCTGGTTTTTTAAGGATTCCCTATTGTTGGCATAGTAGGGACTAAAGAAAGTATAGTTGCACAGAATTTGCTCGCTGATTATTGGTTCAGAAATTCACGATCAAGAAGTACTAGATTCTCTTTTGGGTAGGCCTTGAGAGGAGAAGGAAGGTTGTAATGCCAACAGACGTCTATTATTAAATTCACCTTGTAGAATTCCAATAAAATGTATACGCAAAAGAAGATTTGGTTTACCCAGACTATAGCCCTATGTATTCTACTCGTATCGTCACATGAAACCCTCTCAGAATTAGTTGAAAATTGAAAGACAAAATCCTAGGCTAATTTCTTCTTCAATTCTATCTGTCAATGGGGAGATTCGATGATAGACTCCATGGATCGAGCATTTTCCTTTCTAGACTATCTACATATGTCCAAAACATTGATTTTTATCAGCTGTAGAAAAGAAAGAAACTTCATAGAAGTCGAAATATGAATAAATAGGTATGCCTAGATATTTTTTTCTATGGATAAAGGATCTAATTGATATAAGAAGTACTGTAAAGATCAATTAGTCAGATTTTGGGCCGATACAATCAAAACTGATGGATCTGCATGAACCTCCTGATAATATGCATAAATGACTTATTTTCGAACCCTCTCTTTAAAATTGAAAGTGTATGTTCCTGCATGATTGTACAATTACAACCTATCTTTGCTCAATGGATACAACACACTCATGCTTTAGCACCTAGCGTAACAGCCCCTGGTGCAATAACAAGCACTAGTTTGACTTGGGGGTGGTGATTTAGTGGTAGTCGGCGGCAAAGTGGTTTGTTACCTATTCCATTAAGAACCGCATATTTTTTGGTACATCACATTCATACATTTACTATTCAGGTGACGCTATTGATACTCTTGAAATGTGTTCTAGGCATATCTATTTCTTCATATTTCAACTTCTATGAAGTTTCTTTCTCCAGGGAACTCCATTTTAAACATTCTGATAGATTCTTTCCAATCTACTTAGTTTATGATCTCATTGGAAATCATATAGAGACAATTCCTATTTAAGTATTTTATGATTAAGAAGCAACTGCCTCCTGTACAGATTAGGTATTGATCTATTATAATTGTAGTATACCTTATGGTCTCGAACTACAGCTTTTTACTAAGATCAATGTAGTTGTATGTAAACCTACAACAATAGCATGATGAACCAAGAAGCCTTCGGGCCCTATTGTTAAGAATAGTGAATTACTATTCTCATTAATAGCATCTGTCAGGTTCAGGATCGATCTCTAATAATGAGTCAGATCGTACTAATAACAATCCATTTTATTCTATTTATTCTAAACAAAGGGCTCAACAATCCCTTAGTCGAAATCAAGGAACTATCTATACATTGTTGAACATAGATTGATATATGTTCATAACCGGAGACTGAATCTTGACATCCCTCTGAATAATACATTTTTGTTACCACGAGATATATTGGCAGCTGCAGAATGAAATGTGAATAACTCGTCCTCCTCTCTTTGAAACAAGGGGCGTTTCTGGTTCTGTCTGTGCTTGAAACAATTTTATCTTCTCTATATTACTAGACTCTAGAGTGAATAATTTTATATAAGGAACTAGTGAACTCAATCACTTGTTTGTTTGGTTAGAAGAGTCCTCTAAATATTCTAGTTTTGGATTAGTGATCAATTTTTATATTTTTTGGAATATGAAAAGAGAAGAGGAGGTTCAGAAATTTTGTCCCTCCCCCATTCACCTAAGTCTAAGTAAAGAGACCGAAGGAAAGAAAGGGGTTTGATCTGGATATTTTTCTACCATTTATGTATCATGAATGCATATCCACCATTTGAGTCTCCAACAATTATTCCAACCATTACATATCCAATTTGACTATGGACAAATACGCAAGCATACGTTTCATGCTTGTTTGAGTAATAGCAATGAGATTCTAGTGTACAATCTGTAAATCCATCGTGGGGTGGGAAGGGTCTGATCCCTTTATTCTGGGAGGAATAGCCTCTCATCATATTGCGGCAGGTACATGGGGAATATAGTGGGCCTATTCCATCTTCGTGTCCTTCCACCCCAATGTCTATACAAAGGATTACATATGGGAAACATTGAAATCGTCCTATCTAGAAGTATCGCTACTGTCTTTTTTACAGCTTTTATTGTTGCCGGAACTATATGATATTGGTAAGCAACTACCTCAATTGAATTATTTGGTCCCAATTGTTATCAATGGGATCAGGGATACCACTCTAACCCCAGGCTTGCTGGTTCTCTCATAAATGCATTGAGGCGCAGTAGTTGACTGGACATCTAGGGGGTAAAGCACTATTTCAGTGCGGGCCGCGAGAGTGGTACCAAATTGAGGCAAACTCTAAATACTAGATATGACCTCAAAATAATAGGGGTCAAGGTCAGCCAGTGAGATGATGGGGATAATGCACATCGTCGAGAGGTCAAATGCCCCGAAAGATAGATTATGACGAGTCATACTTGGCATTCAGGTACCCACTCAAAGGAAACTTGTCTAGAACTACCTATAGGTGGTAGGGGTCAAGTTATTGATGTGAGATGGATCTAGAAAGAAGGGGGTTCTAGTTATAATCCAAAAATGATTTGTGTATGTATTTCACATAAATGTGAAAAACAAAAGAAACTTTGGAATTGCTGAAAAAAAAGATGAAATAATAAAGCAATGGAGCCATCATATTATTTTTTATTTACTCCAAAATAAAAGGAATGGTGGTTATTGGATCATTTACCAATCTGGTTCTGTAAATAACCCCTCATCGCCCTTGGCTATCCGCACTTAGTAGTACCCCGGTCGCTAGCCCAACTTGGTGAAAGACCTTCCCGCACCTAATTGATCAAAAAGTCTGTGATGAGTGGCACGAGCTATTTTTTTTTAGTGTTGTTATGGGGATAAATGATAAAAAAGTAACGTTAATTTCATCATGCTCGTTCCAAATTTAAAGTACCATTTGATACGTATGACATTACATGACGCGAGAGTTCATGGTTGACACAGACCTAAAGTGCTTATGTTCTTCTTGCAGAAGGGAGAACATCTTAAGTTTGGATACTAATTATCAAAATTCCACAGTGGTGTGGGACTTCGTAAGAAGATCCGCAATCTAAAGCTCTAAGGAAATGTAGGGTTTTCATTTCAAATTTGAAATAGAATAAATTCAAAATATAATAAGATTAAGAATATATATATATATATATATATATATATAGAAAAGAGAAATATATTAATATAATATATATATATATAGTAATATAATATAGAATCTATATTGAATTATATTGAATTATATCATATCCTATTATTATCTTTATAGAACGAATCAACTATTTCATTTCATAGTCAATTTATCGGTGATATGGCATCTATTTTAAAAGTGCGAAAGGATTGAGCCGAATACAATACAAAAGATACTAATTGTATAGATTGTTGATAGACATACTTATCTAGATATACAAGATTGAAAATAGAAATACAAAATATAAGATGAAACAACTTAAACATTTTTATTGTTGTGTTGGATCCGCAATTAAATATATGAACATGAATTAAATAAGTGTAAATTGATACAATAGAAACTCTGGTAAAATTCCCCATTAACCCTACAGATAAAGTACATTACATAGTCTGGTTTAGGGATTGACGACTTACCCATTCAGTGACCTTGGCACTGGACATTCCAAAAATGGGTACTATCGGGTCTGATGAATTCAATAATAGATGCATGTTGGCATTCCATCCTTCTTTCTCCTTTCAAGTCCTACCCGAAAGAGAATCCAGTACTTCTTAGTCGTACAATTGTGCTATCTCGGTTACTCAGAGGTCGGGCATTTCCCTTTTTATAGGAACTTATGTACCGGAAACAATGGTATCTCCAATTATGGCCTCTAAGGGATGTAAAATATATATTTTCTCACCATCCATATAGTGTATGAGACAAATATATGCATTTCTATTAGGGTCATATTCTATGGTTACAATTCTATCATATATGTCTTTTTCATTCTGACAAAAATCCATTTTACGGTATAGAGGCTTATGACCTCCCCCTCTATGCCCTACGGTAATGCCTATTTGAATAGGCTTATACACGGAACGCCTCGAAGTAATGCCAGGAGCTGGAGATTCAATTAGCCGAGATTCAGAAGTGGAAATTTCACCTCGACCATCAATAGGTAAATGATCCAATATTACTTCTAATAGAACTTATGTTTTATATGAACATTAAGTAGCGTATTCAATTGACGGATGCAGTGAGTTCATTAAAAAATCAAAGACGCAAAATGGAAAAAGAAAAAAAGAAAAAGCATCAATCCCCCCCCAAACACAGCTTACAACTTTCATCGTATCGTGCTCTCCAAAGAGCAACTCTTCTAAAAATATCAATAGGTGTTGAGTTGGAATCTCGTTCTAACTAATGATTTTTTTGTTCCGGAGGATCCAGCTATATGAGAACCAAGAATAGAGAGGTTTCTCCCCTTTTCTGCCTGCCTTTTTGGTCTTAAGAATGTTGGTTTTAAGAATGGTTTTCCTCACAATATCTCCTTGTGATGTAGCGGAACCATGGCAATTAGGATCTCAAGGAAAATACAGGATTTGAATTGATATCCTCTCATTGAGTCCTCCTAAATTGCATTTATTTATCCTAAAAATTTTTATTTCAATTGGAATTTGGTTATTCACCATGTACAAGGATCCCTGCTAAGCATTTATGGCCGAATAGTTAAAGTGCCCAACTCATAATTTGTGAATTCCTAGTAAGGGTCGAGTTATTGATGTGAGATGGATCTAGAAAAAATGGGGTTCTAGTTAGAAACCAGAAATGATTCGTGTATATATTTCACAGAAACGTGAAATCAAAGTAGGTGATAAAGTAGCTGGAACACAAGGAAATAAAGGTATGCTATAACTAAGATTCCAAAATATGTTGGATCTTCTACATCCTAGGTCTTCCCGTTCATTCATCTGGCTTATGTTCTTCATGTAGCATTCAAACCAAATGACTCTATAAAATTATGTCGATACTACCACATACTACATGTAACGTAGGAGACATCTCTATTATTCCCCCAGGGAATCCTTTACCATCATGACTCTTAAACGGGAAGATTCTTAGCTGCTTAGTTTCTCCAATTTGATCTTCTGACCAGTTCTCAAAAAAATGGGCCTATTTCCAATTATTTTTGCCTAGGAGCTTGTTTGTACGGGCTCATGTCTGTATTTTTGTACTTTCATCAAGAATCAGTGGATGAGTTGTGATTAGGGGTGAAATGTCACTCAAACCCAAAGCTAGATGGTTCTCCCTTCTTTGGTGTCAAGGTAATAGCTACGAATAGTCATCGACTCTTGGGAAAAGGCAGAAGAATGGAACATATTATAGGATAGATAATGCACCACAGGCGTATAATCATTACGCTTTAAATGGGTTATTCTATTCCACCTCTTATAAAGAAAAGAACTTAAATCAAAATTATCTATGGTCTACATCAAGTGCATTGAATCAATTAGATTTTGTGAGGGCATTCTCAACTAGTCCATAAAAAGTGATCCCACTTTTTTCATTAGGTCTGGGTAGAGACCAAAGGTCTTAAGTGACCGATCTGGTAGAACAACTCAAAATATAAATAAGTATCATTAATTTCGCCATGCTCGTTCCAAGTTTGAAGTACCATTTGTACAAATAAGAACCCCCTTCATTACATGATTCCTTCTTCATATAGATAGATATAGGATTTATGGAGCAATTACTTAGAAGAACATTTTGTGCAACAGTCCTTCCTATTGTCGGGCATTCAATGCACTTGATGTAGACCATAAAAAAGAGGCTTCCATGTGGGCTGGGCTAGGAGAGTAGCCGCCTCTTCACTCTCCTTTTTAGATACTGAATGCTATCAAAAAAGCCTTGTTAATACCAATAATTGGATAGCCAAACATCTTCAAGCATTCCAAAACAACAACAACAAGCTAGCCTTAATCAGACTTCTCATCCTTATGGTGCAGTGCCACTCTATTATGGAAACTTTGACATGCAGTCTAAAAATATTAGCTTGCTTGTGGAATCCTTTGATTAGTATTTTAATGGGGGTCTTCTTGTATTGCTTGTCCATTTCCCTAGTGCATTGCCATCGAATCTACTAGTCTTCCTTAAAGTCTATGGGAAGAATTCCTTGCAAATTTTAGTTCTAAACTTTTTTTGTGACAACCCAGATCAAATCACACCATGTCTGTAATAGGTGAATGCCTCTTTTTCCCTTGAAGTTGTCGGAATTATTCATAATAAGATATTGGCTACAATTGAAAAGGTCTAATTAATAAAATTTCCATTTATCCCAAATCTAGGCGTCGGTATAAACACATTTTATAATTTCTTTTAATTACCTCTCTCGTGAGAAAATGATCCCGCAACAAAAGGAATTGTATAGTACGAAATAACATAAAAACAGAGCCATTAAAAAAGATATGTATGACCTTGTACTCGATACTCAAATTGTTTATTTTTAACAGGAATAAATAAAAAACAATAAATATTTGAATCTGGTTATATTTCATCCAAATGTACTACTATAAGAATGAAAGGAACTATCGAACCATTTTTTCTGACCCTTTTTCAAATTGGATAAATGTTGGTTGATCGTATATTTCATTATAGTTCTATGATTCAGAGTATCATTTCCTATTTGATCCCTTTGAATTCTATATTTGAAGTAGTGATCGGATCTATTCATTCAAAAGAATTGATTCTATATGTTTCGTATGTACCAATAGGTGTTATATTGGATTTGAATCAGATTTTGGATCCATCTATATTGATTGACTACCTCCATAATTAGAAATTGGGCAGGTAAGGAAATTTCTCGTTGAGTTACGTACTTACTTAAAAATGAACAAACTTCAATTCCAAGAAATCATATCTTCTACCAAGACATTCACCGATGAAGCGAAATCCGTTTTGAAAGAAGCTATCCAGCAACATATGGGAAGAAAAATTATGGATGGAATCAAATATGCAGTATTTACAGAAAAAATTATTCGGTTATTGGGGAAAAATCAATATACTTCTAACATTGAATCGGGATCCACTAGGATAGAAATAAAACATTGGGTTGAATTCTTCTTTGGTGTCAAGGTAATAGCTATGAATAGTCATTGATTCTCAATGACAATATCTATTGGGGAGAGGTATAAAGTGGAATTATTCAAGATATAATTAATCAGTTCATACCATCTAAATAACAAGAGTAATAATAAGTCTTGGATAAGAATCCACAACCCACAAGGTGGCTTTTGGGATCGTATTTGCAAACAAGGTAAACTTTTGTCTTCATGGGTAAGCATATCATCTCTTTAGTAGTAGATCCTCAACCGCTTGCTTGATAGTGGATAAGACTATAGGAAAAGTCTTTCGCTAATGCTATCATCTCTTATCTCATTTTTCATTTACCACTTCGAGAAAGTGTATAACCTGTCTATTCTCATCCGCATTTTACAAGCAATTGATGAGTGGCTTTTACTCTTTTGCCTTGTGTTTATTGATTTTTTCTTGCCTGTGAATCCCCTTTTTCCTTTAATGAAATAGATCAGTCTTCCCGCTTAATCAGTACAAGATTCCTATCCTCGCTTCTTCTATTAGGACTCTATTAATTCTCTCCCAATTGGTTGGACCGTGGGTGCAATGATTTACTTCATGGGTAAGGTCTCTGGTTCAACTCTAGGTTGGCCCAATTGTGCCAAGGAAAAGAATAGAAGAAACATCTGACTCCTTCATGCATGTCCCACTTGGCTTGGGGGGATATAACTCAGTTGGTAGAGCTCCACTCTTGCAATTGGGTAGTTGTGATTACAGGTTAGATGTCTAATTGTCTAGGTGGTAATGATAGTATCTTGTACCATAACCAGTGGCTCCCCTTTCTTCTTAAGTTAAGGTAAAGGTTCAGGCATGGTAGGGTAGGAGCATTCTATCGGCAATCTTTTAGGTTTGAAGAAAGTGCTCTTTCTTGGCCATTGGATCAGCAAGGGTGTGATTCAAATGGATCAAGAGAAGATCATGTCTGTTGTGGACTAGGAAATGCCGAAGAAGGAGAGAGCAGGCAACATTGGTGAAGCTGGATGCTCGAAGCCATTTTAGATGCAGACATTCGGATGTAAAAAAGGGGATCTTATCAACTTGTTCCAACCTAGGATAATAAGCTCATGAGATTAGTCTTCCTTCATTGTCAAGAAATGAAAGAATACTTCCATCTCCAAGTTTCACTCAAACGTCGCTCGCTTCTTTTTGGATGTGAAGCAGTGTCAAACCAAAATACTCAACAAGCATTAGCTCTAGAACCTTCATGTTGATGTTCACGATTTTGATAGCCATACCACTGATTTGGAGGAGATCTCTCGAAAAGTATTTAGTGCCAATTTTAGCCAACTCTCCATCAACTTTCTTTGGCTAAGTGGCATGTATTTCCAAAGTGCTCATTTTTTCGATTATGAAGTATGGCTAGGCTATCCTACGCACATTGGATCTAGTGCCTAGGTGGTTTAGCCAATAGTGGGCCAAGAAATATTGAATGGTGATGGGCAGTTGGTCAGATCTAATATGGATCGTACATGGACGGTAGTTAGAGTCGGCGGCTCCCTAAGGGTTCTCTCATTTGGGATCCCTAGGGAAGGGGATCAAGTTGGCCCTTGTGAATAGCTTGATGAACTATCTCCCTTCAACCCTTTGAGCGAAAATCCCAGGGTTCCCTTTTTGGGATCAGTAGGGAAGCAGGATCAAGTTGGCCCTTGTGAAAATCCAAGGACTGACCCCATCATCTCCACCTCATATGTCAAATCAGATATGTAATGATTGAAATTGTCCTAGTGGATCATGTATGTGACTCGACCCTATGAACCCCATTGCTACCTCTCGTACGAGTCCGGGCCATGTCTTAGTCCCAGTGTGGCTTATCATCCTCTCGGACCAACTATTGATCATCGCCTTGGTATGTTATTGCCTCACCAACTAGCTAATCAGATGCAAGCCCCTCCCCGTACACCAGTAGAAACACCACTTCCCATCTGAATTGACTTAGTGGTTAGAGTATCGCTTTAAGCGGAAGTCATTGGTTTAAATCCAATAGTAGGTAGAACTTACTAGATACCACAGAGGCAATGGTATCTAATAAGTTTTTCTTCTCAACTTGTTTTATTGATTTTCTATTATTGGGGAAAATCAACTTCTAAAGTCAAATTAGGATCCACAATGATAGAAATAAAGCATTGGGTTGAACTCTTCTTTGGTGTCAAGGTAATATCTATGAATAGTCATCGACTTCTGGGAAAGGGTAGAAGAACGGGACCTATTATAGAACATACAATGCATTACAGGCGTATGATCATTACGCTTCAAATGGGTTATTCTATTCCACCTCTTAGAAAGAACAGAACTTAAATCAAAATATATCAAAAATGCATTGGAAATTCACATCTTAATCATTCGCTTCTTCTGATTATACATATTTACCTTAACATAGTGAAATTCTAGGCACAATGATCAATGGCCACCTCTGTGAGTCTTTTTTTGGTTTCTAATCAAGGAAAGAGACTGATTTTTTCATTGTGCAATGAACAATTTTTAGAATCATTATTATAGTATTGTTGTTTGATATTTTTTATGAAAACTGTCTATAAAAATAATTCGATAAAAAATCAAACATATTTAAATGTTCCTGCTATTCTATATTTCCTTGACAAAGGCATTCATCCTACAGGAACTGTTCATGATATTTCAAAGAGGGCAGGGTTTTTTACAGAACTTCACCTTAATCAATAACTGAAATTCAATTTAATTATATACAAAATGAGGGTGTGGATGACTTGTCTATAGCTTTGGATAACATTTTCCCTATTATTTCCCCCTCTCTTGTTCTATTTATTCTACACTTATTTCTAAGTGCTACTCGAAATTGTTTTCTTCACAGCAACAACAGTTGCAGTACCTATTATCCAAAGAGAAATTCTTCTAGTAGTATATGTCATTTGTCCCACTTCCCTCCACATTTCATCAAGTGGTCATGCTAGAGACATAAACAGTCATAGATATTTATGAGATGATATCTTCTGAATGGGATAAGAGAATTGTGACTATTATTAAGTATTTTTATTTAGTATTTTCTTCTCTTATATTAATATTAATTGAAGAAATAATTGGAAATAAAACAGCAAGTACAAAAATGAGTAATAACCCCCAGTAGAGAATGGTACTTTTGTTTGTTCGGGTTTGATTATGTCATAGCTCTATAATTTGGATTAGGTTTATTGTTGGAAAGGATGATTCATTCGGGTCGACATGAGAATCCAATTACATTGCAATGCCAAAATCCATGTAGTATATTTGAAAGAGGTTGACTTACTTTCCAACAAAAAATGGAAAAAAGGGTTGCATCACATCGAGATGTTGATTCATTTTCCGCCCCCAATGAGATGGGGAATTTTGAATCTCCTCTTTCTACTTTTAGGCCCTTCATATTTCTGAATTGGGGCCCGTCCCAGTTCACATTAGTCCAACTCAGTATACGATCAAATAAATGATAAGCTCCTCTCGCCTTTTGAAATTGAAAGGATAAAGCGGAGCAATTATTTTGAAGATAAACAAAGGATCTTGAAGATATTTCACTGTGTAAATCAGTCTTCTTTGATTATTCTTAATTTTTTTTTAGAGGCCTAAGCCCCATAGAAACTATCTACCTGAGACTGTCCCTTGGCCCGTAGGTCTTGACACAAGGTTAGAATTCTAGCTCTTCTAGAGTGGTATCTCTCTCATGGCTTGCCCCCCCCCCCCTCGAAGGAGCCCTTCTTCGCCCTCCATCTAAGCTGCACAAGAAATGACCCTATGGAGAATGTGGTCATAAATCTATAATCGAGTCTGATCACAATGACTGAATCGGTTATCTTCATGCATAACGACACTAGATTCCCTAGTATAGAAGATTTTAAAATCATCACAAACCTCCCTTTTCCTTTTCTATTGTAATTTATGGATTATTATATGATGATTTTTTATCCAATTTTTGTAGATAAGTAAGAGTATGTAACATGTTCCATGTGTCTTTGAATGCATACATATTTGTTCATCATTCAAAAGACCTATTCGGAAAAAATTTCCTTTATTCATTGTGTCTTCCTTTTTTATGAACTTATTCAATCTATATATAAAATATCATAAAGATAAAAATATAAAATATCATAAAGATAAAAGAAAAAATGTCGATGCTTATTCCCTAGATACTGTCATCGCTTCTTCTCCGGGAAAAGAAGTTCATGACCTCTAGGCCTTCTACCTCCATGCAACATTGCTCCGTCAGGCATTCACGCATTGCAAAAAATTCCCCACTACTGCCTCCCATAGGAGTATGGGCCTTGTCTCAGTCCCAATATGGCTGATCATCCTCTCAAACCAGCAATTAATCGTCGCCTTGGTAAGCTATTTCCTTGCCAACTTGCTAGTCAGACACGAGCCCCTCCTCGGGCAGATTCTGCCTTTTGCTCATTAGCCTAAAGGCTATTAGCAACCATTTCTAGCTGTTATTCCCCTCCCAAGGGTAGGTTCTTACGTGTTACTCACTCATAGCCCATTTGACATCTCTTCATCTGCAAAGAATTCTCGATGTGAAAACACAGAGATAAAAGGCTGATCTTTGAATAGGAAAAAGAATGGATCTGCAGGATCCCAATTGAATATGGCTTACTCGAAAAAATAGTGGATCTGCATTCTTCTTTTGAGTCCTCTTTTTGAAAATGAATAAGACGGTGCCGATTCTGATGTCTTCGATTTCTATGACATTGAGTCTAGGAGCTAATAAAGAGACATGCAATCCCATAGAAAGATATCATGATCCTCCATGGAAAAAATGATTTGTTGAGATAGAAATAAAGATATCAAATCTTACCAAGATAACTGGAAGTTCTAACCAAAAAAACCCTAATAAACCTAAAAAGGGATGAAGGCACATACTGCATGACCTGACGACAGCCAAGCACCACCTATTTCTGCGTTCTCGAAGGTGCCCCTCTCTTTCAAGAGGATTCACGGCATGTCAAGCCCTGGTAAGGTTCTTTACTTTGCATCGAATTAAACCATGTGCTCCACTGCTTGTGCGAGCCCCCGTCAATTCCTTTGATTTCCATTCTTGCGAGCGTACTCCCCAAGAAGGATACTTAACGCATAAGCTACAGCACTACATGGGTTGATACGCACAGCACCTAATATCCATCATTTACGGCTAGGACTACTAGGGTATCTAATCCCATTCACTTCCCTAGCTTTCATCTCTCACTGCCAGTCTTGGCCTAGTAGAGTTCTTTCATCGTTGGTGTTATAAGATAGATGAAGGCTCTCCACCTTCTACAAGGAAGAACGTCATATAAATCACGGAGTAGGTGAAGGATAAATTGATCAGACAAGAGATCAAATAATGATTATCAGGCCACGTTGCTTACAAAGAAATTGATTACAACTACGATGAGCAAGGTAATTCAATGATCATTCTAAGCGTGAAAATAGGCCTTTTAACAAAAATGTTCTGAGACCACGATCAAAATAGGCAAAGGAAACAAAATTGTATGAGTGCCAGCCCATCCATCTGCTTGCAAGCTGCAAGAATGATTTCGAACCCTGCCCATGTGATTGTAGGTCATATCCATTCCTCAAAAATCAAAAACAGATTTTGTACAAGAAGGCATTCCTAACCACAATCGGTCAGTATGAACAACAAAAGATGGGTCAGTCATCCTCAATGGCCCGCAATGGTATAACCATTCATCAACGGAAGCTGCTTCCCATATCGGGTAAAAGTGCAACCTTATAGCTGCACAAGTAGGAATAATGGCATATAAGCTACAAATATATTTTTTTCCCAAAGCTAGTTCGCCACCAACTGTAGCAACACCATCCACTAAAATTTGTCCTTTTTTAATGCAATTACCCTGCGGAACTTGGGATGTTTGATGCATACAACTATTTTTGTTAGAACATTGATACATAATGAATTCTATTGAGTCTGACTCATAGTGATCATTTATCCAAGAATGACTTTGTTGACATTCATAAAAGTATCTAATGAATTATGAGTTCGATACATCTTGTTTAGCAGAAAGACAGACATTCCTTGCTCACTATCACATAATCACTTATTCATAAACCTTGTGCGGGACTAATAGTTTTCATTTCCCATCCCCTACATTGCAACCCATGGTTATGGAATCGAATCCATTAGTGTGGAACATTTTCTTTTCCAAGCAAAATCCCTAGTATATGAAAGAGAGAAAAAGTGCTTTTGTTGTTGTGGAATAAGAAACCTTCATATTTTAATGCATGTATTTAATTTATTCGGAGCTATTAGAGCGGGATCCACTTTTGGGGAATATGAGTTGACAATTTGTATCGATAGAATCTCATCATCCATACATAAAAAATTGGTGTGCTGTATTCATATCATAACATATGAACAGTGAGAACTAGCATTCTTATTGAGACTAGAACTCATAGGAAAGAAAATATAAGGATGGAATCAAATATGCAATTTTAGACACAAAAGTATTCGAACGTCTAGCATATTTTTTCACAGTAGCATGATCTGTATAACTAACTCCATTAAGTTCATTGCCATAGAACTCCACAGTTTCACCTACTTGTTCAACAATATACTTTGATTCTGCCCTTCGAAAGGGAACATCAGCTCTAACAATTCCATCTCTGTCTACCAAAACAACTAAAAATGTTTTAAAAAAAGTAGACATACGACGTACAATAAATATTTCTTTTGTCATTCATCCCTGGAATTGAATTCCTCATTCAAGAATGGTTTTTGATCCAATCCATAAGAATCAATAGAAAAGGCAAATCCCTTTTGATACACCAGATCTGACTCGGTTATTGATAGAGTGAATAGATCTGTCATTTCTTGAAATCTCTCTTCTGATTCAAAATCATAGATAACATGCATCCCCTCACGCTCCGTCATGGAATAGATGAAATAAATCGAAAAAGATTATGTGGGATCATATATGAAAATATGTAGAAATAAAAAACATTACAAGAAAAACACAGAAGCAGAGCTTGATTTCTTCCAAAAAAGTATTTATTTTCAATTGAGATGGGATGATTCCTCAAATCAAAGAATGATCAATAACATAAAAGTATATTGTCTCCTGCTTAGACTAATAAATCTAAGAGAAATTGATATATCCTCTATTCAAAGGGGAAAAATGAGTCTAGATATTCTGATAGTTCAGAAGGATTTAACTCTTACAGAATTGATGAAAATGGGAATATTGATTATCGAATCTGTTCTTTTATCTGTAAAAAATGATGGACAATTTATTATGTATCAAACCATAGGAATTTCATTAGTTCATAAGAATAAGCACCAAATTACTCAAAGATACCAAGAAGTCAATTGTCGTGTGGTACTGCAGTGTTACACAATTACAGTTGGTCTCACTGCAACGGTACATTTGTACTTATTTCATTAATTTGTGTAAATCCATAAAAAAATATGATGAGCCTTCACCTAGAAGATATATATTGATATTATTCTATTGGCCTCAGTGGTGCAACTGCAATCAGTGTGTGCAATTATGTGATTAAAAGTTAATCAAAAAGCTTTGTGAGTTTTCTTAATTCTCTTAAAGTTTTGTTTCACAATAGTCCTACTCCAAAATCTCTAGATCTCATGTGTTGAGTATATCTAGACACAGAAAATGTTTTTTTATTTATTCTACGTGCCCACACACATCCTAGTGTGTTTGAGGATTGGATTGAAAGATCTTGGTGTGGATCTTGCAGTCTGTTATTCGTGATATTACAAGTTCATTGTTTGTAAAGACACTTGATAGACTACAAGAGGTATAATTCATATCTTTGTATGTCTTATATTTAATATATAGATATATAATAGATCCGATCCAAAAAAGTGTTTCAATTAAAAAGATTTCATATTTGGGATCTGCGATGATGCGATCATTTATCATTTTATATATATTTAAAAACACCACCACGTCTTCCGTTGCGTGTTGCCGTGAATTCCAATAATTGATATCAGCACAGTCTTTATAAATGTATACATTAAATGTTGTATGGTTTTATTGCATTATTCATTATATATGTTGATATGTATGAGCCAGTTGACGGTTATGTTTTTTGAATGCATGCATGATGATGAATCATTAATTGTATGGGACTTTTTGGTTAGGCTTTTTTCTTTATTTTTCTTTAAATCTTGTGTAAGCCGATTGGGGCGTAGAAATTTTTTTATTTTTTATTTTGAATATCATGATGTAAAAATTCCATACGCGAAAAGATTAAGAACGCACGAGATGAACGAGGAGAAGAAAAGAGAAATAGGAATTAAGAATTTTGACGTCGGCACCGACAAAGTGGTTGCCGGCATTGGCGCCGCCAGAAAATTTGGCAGTAGTGTGGTGTCGACAGCAGCGTCGCCGTGAGGGAACCCCGGCTGAGGTAAGGCGGCAGTGGGTGTGTCCCAGTACCACCACCGGTGACAATCATTATGATTTCCAGCGTATGTTACGCAGATCATTGATACTGTGTTGCCCCATCCCTACGATACTTCACGAAAACCCTAATCCTATCATTTATCTTTTAAATATTTTATTTTGAATTTATGAAATTTTAAAATAATAGTTATCCATTTTAATTTTTTTAAATTAAAATTAATTAATTGATTGGGTTTAACCGAAGATTAATGAGTTATCAAATTGTTTAAAACTAATTAAATTCAATTAATTTTTCAAAGATAATTAATGGGATTATTTAATTAGGAAAATAGTTTATCCTAACTAAAAGGGTTTTGATCAAAGCTTAAAGATAATGAAGATGGACATCTGGTGGAGAATGAGCTATTTTGAAAATATAAATTCTTATAGTCCTCTTTGTAATTATTTCTATTTTGTAAAAGTTATAATTTAGAAATACCCAATAGTCACTCTGTTCATCATTCATTTATTTATTCATTTATTATATTTATTTAAATAAATGTTTATTGATTTGATTGATAATGTGACCATACATTAATCGATCGCATGTCATACATGAAACCCCATACAGTTTTATTTAATCATGCATTTCATCAGTAGAAACATGATTGATTAGGACTCTCCTAATATGTTTATATGAATTGCTTTTGGAAATCAATTACATGTAAACTTTTATGTTTTAATTAGTTAAATTTGGTAATCACACCACTTTAAAGGCATTAATAACCTTTAGGATAACCAACTTTATCAAAAGAGTTTGATAAATGTAATTAATTAGTTTTTCTAAGTTCACCTGTTTTGACTTAGGCTCTTTAGAAGGTTAAATGAAATTAGACCAATAAGATTGGATTAATAATTAATTTTACATTCATAGGGTATTTTATTAACTAATAATTAATTTGAAATTATTTGATTCATTAAATAGAAACACATTAATTATAAAATAGTGAGTAAGAGAAGCTTGAAATGTTAATGTAACATATGGTCTCCATTATTTGTACAACACCGTAAGATACTGAGAGGGCCTCGAGATCGCTTTATTTTTATCCCCTATGGAAGGTTTCAAACTGTATCAATATCAAGGTTGAACTTCTTAAGAAGATAGGACTAAGTAATGTAGTTTAGACTTGACCGACCCTAAGGCAGCATATTCTATATCAAGTCATGGAATCCAAAATAATGGGTTACACTGACAAAGTCACAATTAAGTTTTGAGTGGATAATTGTGATTTAACCAAATTAGCAGTACCTTATTGTTAAAAGAGAAAATATAAGATATTTTGAGTTTTAATTAATAAAGATGAAAATGTTTCGTAGATAGTTTAAAATTAATCTGACCCACCCTAAGGAGGTACATTAATTATTAGGTTGTCTTATCGTGAATTAGTAATTGTTAAGTTTGTGTGTTTGATATGTTGCATTCATGCATTACCTTTGCTTTTTGAATTTTTTGATATTTATTTCAATTATATTGAATGAAGTATGTTTTATTTTTTAGTTAATATCATGTCCACCAAGCGCTACCCCATTCCTGTTTTTCTTGCACTTGAACCTTAACATGTTAGCTATGGCTCGCCCACGTTGTTCGCGCCTGAATTTCTTCTTTCCCTTTTTTCATCACTCTCTTTGTATCATGTTTTTTGCTTGGGTTCTTTCACCACAGTAGGGATATTCTAGGTATGCTCCTTCACAACAGTGTCTTGATTTTCTCCGTAAGGGTAGCATACACAAAGTTATTTTCAACACTAATACTATTTTTTGCATATTCAGTCACATTCAGACTAGTACAAGTTTCACCATTTTTATGCAAGTCATTGTCCTTTAAATCAGACGCATTGATTAGAGGAGGAGAGTTACCTTGGCGCCCCTTTCTTGGAGAACAAGGACTCTTGACCTGGGAGGGAAAAGGTGGGAATTTGTTGTCTACATCGATATTCCCCTCAGAGCTAGGGTTACTCGAAGGGGAAGCTTCATTCACTGCTTTCAGGGCCTTGGCTCCTTCCCCCGAATCAAGAAAGTTCACAACATGATCAAAAGGTTGTCTTTTTAGGGCGCCCAGGACCACATTTCAGAGGACCCACCATGGCCTAGTCCCCAACCTTTTGTTGTCCATGCAATATTTTGCATTGTTCTCCACGCGAACTTTGACTCCACGTTTTCCCTTGCTCTTCATAAGCTATAGGATGGTGGTCGTCGAGAGTCAACGAGTCAACGCGGAGGACGTCACAGCGTCGATAACTCAGTTGGTTCGCAGGTGTATTTCATTCATTTCTCCTCATAATCTTGAAGCATTTTCCCCATATGAGTGCATCAAGATCCCTTGATCTAGAAGATCAAGCTGGTGAATCATCAACATTGGGAGCTAAAATCAGCCACAACAAATATTGGATAAAGATCATAGTAACCTTGTGCTTTTCATCTACCATTGAAATAGCCATTCTCTCATTCCAACTCCAGTCACAGCTCCTCTAATCTTCCACTTTTTCTCACTTTCTATATTTGTTAGACTTTGCTGCTTTGCTCCTCAGTAAAGCCATATTCGTAAATGCCAGGTTCCTTAAAACCTCCCAACTACTTGAAAAAATGTTTATTTTATTTGGGATCAGGGCTTTTTTCATTGCCATTTTGATTCCATACCCTCTTTATTTCAAACTTGTTTCCCTCTCTATTTATCCCATTTGCATGATCGTCATATTCCTTTGATATTTCTGGGGTTGTTGACATGCTCCTCAAAAATTCCATTTTATCTTTGTGTCATCATATTCTATTACGACATGCGCGCGCGTGGATCTCATTTTTCATTCCACATGCTTGTCATTTCATTTATGATTCTTACGTTGTGTGTATTTCTGGTCCACTAACTTTTCTTCCCTCTATCTCTCATGTTGTCATGTAGATGGGCAATAATCATTTCATTACATCTTTTTCCATGCGCCCATCGTTTTCCTTTCCTGGTGTCTTTACATTTTCAAATCCAGTAAACGTTTTGAACTCAATTTTGGCGTATGTTGCTTATATCACAATGGTTTCCCTCACTTTTTCTTTTCACGCTCATTTCTACCTTCTGTAAGTGTCCCTTCTTCGTCTTCATTGTTTCTTTTCTTCTATTCTTTCTGTTTCACATTTCTTTCCCTAGTAGCAATGGAGGAGCATACATTTAAGGTCATCGTTCCCCTAGTCAGTAATAGGAATGAATTCAACCGTTTCCTTGTCTTTCATCGGGATGCCTTCCCGCCAGACGTAGTATGTGGTTTCGAGGAAGGAATTCCTAAATCTTTCCCGTGTAATCCCCCATACCAAATTTCTCTAGCCCCAATATACATAGCCTTAGGTTTAAAACTTCCTTTCTCTCCTATTTTTCAAGAATATTTTAGTACTTTCAACATCGCCCCTTAATAATATACCCCTAGTACTTACAAGGTACTTTTAGGGATTGAAGCCCTCAATAGGAGGCATAATTTAAATATAGGTGTAGATGATATATGCGTCATGTACATAGTGAAAAGGCACAGACTATCATATTACTTAGCTTTCCACACGAGTAAGAAGCAGGGAGGACTAGTCACTGACCTCCCCAATAGGGATAAAGGCTGGGGTGGCGATGGCCGATGGGTCATTCTCTAGATCTGGGGAGAGTTCATTATGTGGCTGGAGCTCCCCTTGCTTTTTTATTATTTAACTTTATCATTTCATTGTTGCATTTATCTTTTCTAAAGACTAACCTATTTTTGTTTTGTGCAGACAAGAATCTGAACAAGAGGTCTTTCACTCTAAAAGAAGTAGTCGTGTCACTTCGTGATGCCTATAATTACCCAGAACAAGAATGGAGAGATCTCCTTGACCCAAGGAGAGAGATTGAAGTCGCGGTTGTTGAGTCTGTTGCCCAATCATCTTCCACAACAGAAGTCTCCCAGGCCATCATCATTGTAATCCTTGTTCCTCCTTTTCCTCAAACAGTCTGGTCAAGTTCTTTTGAATCTTCAGATTCAGAGCGAGAAGAAGAGGGGTGTCATATCCAACATTTCGTAAATGTGCATTTTCGCGAAATTGATTTAAAAGATAATGTAATTTTAAAATTTGATTTTAAAGATGGATTTGTTTCCATTTAAATCCAAAAATGCCAGTAATGCTAACACAAATTAGTATCAAATAACACAAATAATACAAATTAGTCTCTGAGTGAAAAATGCTAACACAAATTTGATTTTATGGCTTAATAGTATCAAATAATACAAATTAGTCTCTGACTGAAAAATGCTAACCCACATTGTTTATATGAATAAGATAAAAATATATATCATCAATCACTGAAGTTGCACAAATATTATATTACTTAATAAAAGCAATATTTAGTTGCGTTCTAAATCTTAGTGAAATTTGTATTTTTTCTTTACAATTCTTATATCGAAATTAACTTATTTGCAAGTAAATAGGCATTGCTATTTATATCGACATTTATTTTGATGTAAATTTTCATTTTTTTTCTTTGTAGATAGGCATTTATCTTTAGTAACAATCTAATATTATGTGTTGTAAATATAACAGAATTAAACCTACTAACGATTTTGAATAGCCAGGGTGAACAAGACAAGACAATCAACACGAGGAAAGATAATCATTTTCATGGAAGCGAGAGCCCAAGTCTGTGAAACTATTTTCATTTATGGATTTGAAGGAAATGTTGCTTTTTAGTTTAAATCATTCTATTGTATGTATTAGCTTGAGTCTGTAATTTTTTTTGTCCAAAATTGTCTTCTTAATGAACATGTTCTTTTTACTACATAAAATTATTCGGTTGTAAATGGTTATTTACAATAAATAAAATAGTTGTAGTCTATAACTTTTCATATGTGCAGAATTGTCTTCTAAATGAAACCCATTATCTTTTGTTAATAGAAATATTTTGCCGTAAATATTTACTTATGGTAGATACTTGTTTTCAATGTAATCTTATGTATGTGCAATTGTCTTCTTTATAAAACTCGTTATTTAACCATTTAAATTATTCAATTGCGAATATTTATTTACAATAGTTAATTGGCTGGATGTAGTTGATGCACAATATCTCTCCTTATAATTATTTAGGGTATATAACTTTTTTACCTATCCTGAAATTGCTTCTTAATTTTCAGTTAGTCATTTTACAGATCCGGATTTTAACAAAATTTTAAAAAAAACATCCAAAGCCTACACTTTAAAAATAACTTGGAAACATGAATTTAATTAGAGAAATATGAAATCATCATAAATATGGGGTATTGAAATCTACTTTACAGTATTAATTAAAAATTGTTAAAAAAATAAAAGAAGTTGAAAAGGAAAACATCTTCTCAATATCTTTACAGCCAATGTTTTCCTTAAATTAGGAGATATATAACTGGTTTAAATTTTAAAAAAATCTTATTATGTTGGGTGCATGGATGGAAGAAGGTCTATATGGCCGGTTTCTTGGAGCAACTCATATAAAGAAAGTTGCTAAGAAGGTACTGAGGGATGAGGGCAGACCTAGTGAGTGGTAGTGCTAGAAGAACCACCATGATCATTGTCGTCGAAGTGATAGTGGGACGCATGTTGGTGACTAGGCAATTTGGTGGGCTTCTTGCGGGTGATAGGAGTCATTTGATACCACGATTCATCATCAGTATCTGCTTCATCCCAAATAGGCTCATCACAGTCGTAATCAGGGTCGCATTTGTCTGAGGCAACATCCCAGATGAAATGCCCATTTACATGGGACACATAACAGGGTTCAGCCGCATGATCAATCCAGACGATGGGAGGACAGCGTCACGAGGGCGTGTAAGCAGGAGTGATAGTTAAAATACTTCCAGAAAACAAAGGTCAAGAGGAAGAGGACTTTGTTGTGCCAGGTCTGGCAAAGATGGTTTTAATGGTCCCATCGGAGAGACGGTGCACCTAAGGAGGGGCAAAAGTATGGACCTCGCGTTGGATGACATGAAACTGACGTTCATAATTATTGATCCATTCGAGAGGCATCAGTTGCGTGAGTTCTGTTTTAGAGATATGCCGAGGGATCTGGATGATAGCAAAAAGGGCATCTTCAGTAGAGTTGGAAAAATGGAGATCAAACGAGTGATTTTGGAGGCGATAAATGATTTGATGATGCAGGGTGGTCATGATGGCCCTGGAGTCTTGTTCTGCGCCTACAATTTGGACTTAAACTTTCAATCTCTGAGATAGAGTCGGGTCAGAAAGTTCAATATTAAAGTCTGGGGCAATGGTGAGAATTACAGTGCCATTATTGAGGGTGGTGAATGGAGCCAATCAACGCATTACTGTAGGATGTGAAGGTGGTGTCTAGGAGAGTAATCCGAGCAGTAGCGGTAATCCATTTTCTACCAACATGGAGGTGAGTGTAGACTTGTGTCTGCCAAACATTAAGCAGCTCTTGAGGGATCTCAATAGTGACATACTGTTCTGCGGTGGTGGCTTGGAGACCACAGTGGTCTAATTTTGTGGTTTGCACAATTTCCTTCACATGAGATCTGTGAGTAGATATCAAAGTTCTGATACTACGAAGGACTTGATTTGACCGATGATAAAGGTTGTACGAACTATGAAGTGGTAATCTTGTTTCCTAAATTCTGACATCTTCAGGGAGATGATGGATTTCAATAAGGTTTTCGATCTTGTTGGCAACGGTTCGATGAACAGAATGGGGAAGATCTTAAGGAGAGAAGGAGGAGGAAAGGTGAACAGATTCAAGACTTGTTGAGTCACTCATTTTCTAGGGTCTCTCCTTGCTGGCCTATTTATTATAATAGATTATCACGGGCTGTAAAAGTATGGCTCTGTTCCTAATACCATTCCCTATCGTGCCATGATGGAATCATACGAATAGGATTTTCCACCTTTGACCAGAGGCACCAATCCTGCTACGAAAGTATCTACCCGACCTTTCTCCATTCCTACGGTGGTCACTCCTACAAGAGAACCTAGGTCCCCCCACCCCTGCGCTGAAGAAGTGCTTAATTGGCAGTTTGAAAATGCTGTGTGTCAAAATCGGACTCTCACAAGCTTGATGCTAAACTAGATCAGCTACATCTGTAATTTGACACCCTATCCACTCAAGTAGGACAGATTTCTGACCAAATTCAGCAGCTTCGGGACATGCTCGCTTCAAAAGCTCTGCACTTAGATACAGAATTAAAGCAACTGGTCGAAAGGGTTACATAGGCACCGAATTCCTGAAAAAGGAGAAAGAATTATCCCAGATTCAACAAGATCTCTACAGGATAGAGACAGATATGGCTACGGAGAAATCTCAAACTCTTTATGATCCATATCCTTCCTATCTCATGAGCAGCCCGACTCCTCGGTATCTCTCCTTTCCCATGCCTTATCTCAAAGCCTCCAATTATAATAATATGTTCAAAATGTCTTATCCCATTTTAAGACAACTCAGACAATCTTGGTCGATACCAGCAGCTCCCCCAACACAGTCTGCTCATCTTCCTTTGATACCTCCTGGTGTTCAGCTCCATCCCACTCACATGGTCTCAACCTCTTATACAAAACCCTCTGCCCTGTCGGACCGTACTCCTCTTCAACCTCAGAAACTGAAGGCCCCTCTGGATCCTGCTCTGGCAATCCAGACATTGCAATCTTTTCATAGTCTCTCTAGTTCAGTTTCAGGAACTGATACCTCTAGCACTAATGATACCTCTAGTCCTCCTTCATAGGCATGCCAAGCTTATATTTCTGTGATTGCCATGGTCCAACCTGGTGATATAGACGAGGAAGAACCCTATGTCGATGATCTTCCTCCTCCACTACATTCCCAAGATTCGAGGAATATATATAATCCAACGACTGGCCCCTGATTTACTTTTGACGATCTTCCTCCAATCAAATGGCGTGATCATCTTCATGAATTTGGCGCTTGGATTGACTTACAGCTTTCTAAACCAGATGTGGCCCTCGAAGATGTCCTCTCTGAGTTCTTTATATCAAACATTTCCGGTCATTTATGTAAAATTAAAGTTTTTTATCATCTTTATGGAGTTAAAAAATTAACTTTCTAATCATTTTCCATTAAATTAAATCTTGATGATGTAGAGGCCAACCCCTTCTCTCTTTTAGGTTTTGGAAACGGTCGATTGTTTAAATAACCTTGAATATTTTTTTCTGGGAATATTTGTTGTTCCCTGCAACAACCTTGAATATGTTTTTGGGAATGTTTGTCCGGATTAGCACAGTACAATCAGAGTTCAGCTAAATGATTTTTTATATAACACCGATTCATCAGAGCTAAGACTCTAATTAATCTTATAAGTGCACGAATCCTCATTGAGAATTTCTCCAAGTGTGCCATAAATAATTCATGGGACATTAATCTTCAAGTTGATGGTCACAAGAAGAATCACTCACTTGATTCAAACCAAAGGCTTGAGAGGGAGGAGCAAACCTCCAAACCCCGATGACCAGTCAAGCTACTCACTTGATTTGATCCAAAGGCTTGAGAGGGAGGAGCAAACCTCCAAGCCCCGATGGTGAGTCGAGCTACCTGTGGTATGAGTATTATCTAAGAACTCACTTCATTGATATCAAAATTCAGAATTCACATACCATAAGGGAAATAAATATACTGTCAACTTAACTACAAAGATCTCCAATTCATTGTCACAGCATAGAAACATATGAAAGTTTCCAACCAAGAAACTAACAGTCATAGCCTATATTATAAAGCGAAGACGAAAATGTTGAAATTTTTATTTTCCATATAAATTCCAGTCTCAATGGCGGCCACGATGACCAATTTCTTTTCCGAGACGGGGAGTTTCTGGACAGCTATTTGTCACAAACGTTCATCACTGCTGCGCACATTGCACTCTCTGGGCTCCACCGTGCATATCGTCATCATCCTCATCGTAGGCCTCGTGAGAATGAGATTGTTTCCGGCACATCTACTGCTCTATGTTAACATCATGAAGAGTCGTCTCATCATACTCATCCAACTCCATGTCTGCCAGTGGAGTTGAAACCTTGGGAAGCAGCACAGCCTCCAAAGCCTTACTCTCGATGGTAGTTTCCGGTGAAGGTATCGAGGCAACAACGATTTTACATCAAATTTATAAAATTACAACTTTTGCAACAAAATAAATTACATAAAATCTTATGCCTCAAATCCGGCGTACATCAATTCTAAATTGAAATAAAAATGCCTGGAGTCAATAGTTAGGGACCCAAGCACGTAACACATTCAAAACAGTTTTGAATCTGCCATATAAAATCATATGCCAATATCCCCAAAATTCATAACTTTCTTTTCAAATATCAGTAAGCATAATGAAGAACATATTGCTCTGATACCAATTGTTGGAATTGGTTGGTTTTAAAATTAATTAAAAATAAGTTTGAACCATGAACGATTCATGGGCGGAATATAAAAAAATCAATTAACTTAGTTAATCAAATTAAATAACTTAAAACCAAACAATTAATGATCTATTATTTAATCGTACCATTAATTCACTAATCTTATTATAAATTCACATTGATCCTGTCATATATAATCTTATTATATAAAGTACCGGATCTAGATCACATACATTCATAAGGCTTAGTGAACCGTACTAGCAACCATTTATTAAAGATTTCATACTTTAATATGTTGTTGACACTTTTATACAAATCATAGTCTCATTAATGAATATGAAATTTTCAGATATTTTAAAAGAACAATTATAAGAAAAATGTAATTTCAATAAATTTCATATTAAAATGTCAATACTGATTCTTTAAGGGCATAAACTCCTACAACTAACAACCAAGATGAATAAAGGTACTTCTTTGTGTGGACATGTTTTGAACATGATCAACATAATACATAAGAAAGAAGTACATGGGGTGACTATTGATGAATAAACTCAAGTCAGCATTATACTTGAATCGCTCACAACTACGTTTTCTGCGTTCACCACCAACTATGTTATGAACAAGTTGCAATTCAACATGTCTCAATTGTTGAATGAACTATAGACTTTTGAATCACTCAATAAGAGTATGACCAAAGAGGGAAAGGAAAATGTTGCCGAGAAAAGGCCTTATTCCATTGTTGTTAAAAGTAACAAGATGAAGAAGATTAGTGGTAAGGGCAAAGGTAAGAATAGGAAAGGGAAGAAAGCCAAGACATCGTCGAAAGCCAAGAAGAACAAGAACGACAACAAGCCCAAGGGAAAATGTTTCCATTGTGGGGTTGAAAGTCATTGGAAGAGAAACAGTAACAAGTATCGCTTCGAGCTGAAAAAGAAAGATAAATATGATGTACTTGTACTTGAAGCTTGTTTATTGAAATATGATTTGTCATCCTGGATACATTCAGGAGCCAATAATCATGTATGTTTTTCTTTGTAGATGCTTGATTCGTAAAGGGAGATGGCTTTTGGCAAGGTCATTATGAGAGTTGGCAGTGGTGCGCTCGTGTCAACAAAAGCATTGGAAACAATGCATCTTAATTATGGAAATAATTATTTAGTTTTGAACGATGTTTATTATATTCATTAATTTTTGATAAATTTGATTTCTCTCTCTTTTGCATGAAAAATTATTCGAAGTTTCTTTAATTAAAAATGAGTTTATTATTTTAAGAATGGATTCAATATTTATCATGTAAAAGTATCAAATGGACTGTATATGCTTAAACTGACTGAACGGGTGTTAAATAATTTTGAATTATTTAAAGTACCAAAACCTAATAGTAACAAACTACAAATAGTTTGACATCTAGGTTTGGGCATATTAATCAAGATAGGCTAAACAGGTTAAAAAGTATGGTGTTTTGAGAGAACTAATAGTTGGAACTTTTCCTATTTGTGAATTTTGTCTAGAGGGTAAAATGACCAAGAGACATTTCACAGGAAAGGGCCAAAGAGCCAAGAAACCACTTGGACTAGTACATAGTGATGTCATCACTTTCACTGATGGTTACTCAAGATATGGTTTTACTTACCAAATGCATAGAAATTCGGAAATATTTGGAAAGTTTAAAGACTTCAAAGTTGAAGGTGAAAAGCAATTAGGTAAATCATTGAAAACCATTCGATCATATCGAGGTGGTGAATACTTGGATTTAGAATTCAATGACTATTTTCTAGAATATGGAACCTTATTAGATATGGTTAGGTCGATGTTAAGCTACTCATCACTACCACTTACATTTTGGGGATATGTATTACACACGGCGATATACATTTTGATTGTAGTGCATTCTAAGTCTGTAAACAAGACACCTTAGCGTACGCAATGACTCCAAATCTAGTTTACGCCATTTCCATATATGGGGGTGTCCATCTCACATTTTTAGACAAGACTGGAAAGTTAAACTCCAGGTCGGAAGTGTGATATTTGTTGCCTATGCTCCAGAGACTAGATGTGGGTACTTTTATAGCCACAAAGATCAAAATATGTTTGTATCAACATATGCCACGTTCCTTAAACATGACTATATGAAAAATTACAAATCTCAAAGCAAAGTAGTTTTCAAAGAATTAGTGTTTGATGAGATCAGAGCACCTTCATCATCAACTAAAAAATGACAAACCACATAAACCACTACACATATTTAGGAAACCCCGATACAACGTCGTAGTGGGAGGGTTATAAGACAACCTATTCGGTAAACTAGAGGCACATGTCCTAGTGTCTGACAGTGATAAAGACGATCCATTATCTTATGAAGAAACAATGGATGATCCTGAAAAGGAGAAATAGCAAGATTCCATGAACGAGGAAATGGAATCAATGTATTCTAATTCCGTCTAGGAACTTGTAGATCCATTTGAGGATATCAAGCTCATTAGATGTAAATAGATCTTCAAGAAGAAAGGAGGTGTAAATGAGAAAGTAGAGACTTTCAAGGCATGGATGGTAGCCATGGGCTATACACAAAGGGAAAGAGTCGATTATTAAGAGACATTCTCCCCTGTTACCATGCTAAATATGATACAACAACAAGATTTTTATAAAATGATGTGAAATAAATCTGTAGAAAGAAAAAAATACGTTACTTTGAAATTTGAGGTTAAAAAGTACAAGACTTAAAAATTTTAGTCGTGGATCCGCAAAAGAACGAAGTCCTCTCCTCTTTTCTATTTAGATCCCTATTTCTCAGCTGGGTTCTAAAGTAGACCCCTACACTAATCATTTTGTAGAATTTGATACTTACACAAATTTTTTCTTACCCTTACCCCTGACCTACCTGCAATTCTAAATCAGCTTGTAAAGTTACCCAAAAAAAACTCCTTAACGAATTTCAAACGACGGCTTGAAAAATAAGTGATGATTACAAGAAACCCCACCACTTCGTGTACCTCACATGCATTTCTCTCATTTCTCTCATATTGTTACTCTCCTCTCTCTCTCTCTCTCTCTCTCTCTCTCTCTCTCTCTCGAAGTCGTAACATCTCTTTCTCTCTACAAATCCTTGAGTCTTCGTCTCCCATAGCAAGGAATCACAACAAGGTAAGTTTTTGTTTTTTGGATTCTGAAGTGTTTTTCTAAGTTTCTAATATGTTTTTTATGGGTTTCCAAGAGTTTTTTTTCTAGAATTCTACATTTCAGGTTTTTGTGGAAGTCCGAATCACAAAAGGTTATTTTTTTTGGGTTTCTAATATTTTTTCTAGGTTTTTGAGTGTTTTTTTCTGGGTTTCTGAGGTTTTGGTCTTGCTGGCTGTCTCTTATCTGGGTACGCGCTCGTCATGTAACCATCTTGTAGTGTACATGAGGAACATGTAAACTTTGTACACACTGTAGGATGGTTAAACGAGGGTCGTGTAAGCCACGTGTAGGCTACATGAGGGCTACACGAGGGCCGTGTAAGCCTCGTGCAGGCTACCTGAGGACTACAAGTGGGTCGTGTAAGCCTTGTGTAGGTTACATGAGGACTACATGAAGGATGTTTACCCCTCTTGTTGTCTACACGATGGTCGTGTAAAGCTCGTGTAGTCTACACATGGATCGTGTACCCCTCGTGTAGTCTACACAATGACTATAAGAGGATTGTGTACCCCTCGTGTAGTCTACATGAGGCTTACACGAGGATTGTATACCCCTCGTATAGTCTACATGATGACTACAAAAGCATCATGTAAATTTTCTGATCTTATGTTTGCCTTGAATTTTCTACAGGTTATGGCTTCATCAAATATGCAACTAAGATACGTCCATGACATTAACAAAATTCCAAAAGCAAGGGTCAACGAAAAGTGCAATACCCACTGCATAGAGATTATCAAGATCATGCTGATAGCTCATTAACTCTTCTTATTTAGGAAGACATGCTTTGGCCATCTCCTTGATCTCCCATCCATGAAGTTTTCTACAACTGTCTGCCACCAGGTGTTGGCCAGGGAGGCTGAATATGACAACGATACTCCATCTGATGAGGAAATCTGATTTCTTGTCAATGAGGAACCACTGTGCTTTTACAAAAAGGAGTTCTTGTTGATGACCAGACTAAAGTTTGGTGAAGCCCGAGATGAGAAGAATACCAGTGGCCCCAACAAACTCTACGATATGTACTTTCCCAAAACCCAATCAATAATCATGGCTGAGTTGGAGGTGAAGTTTAAAAACTATGAATATAAGTCAGATTATGATGGGGTCGAGATGGCTCTGATTTATATGCTAGAGCATTTTCTGTTCGGGAAGGAGAACCTTACCCTAATTGATAAGAGATGGTTGGTTTTGGTTGACAACCATGAAGTGTTCAACCAATATTCATGGGGAGAGCTCTCTTTCTCTGAAATAATGAAATCATTATTAGCCATCAAGAATAGAAAGGGTGTTTTTGGTGATCTTAATCACTATCTGTGTTGGTAAGTGATATCATCAACATAGAGAATCAAGTAGGTAATAACATGTGAATCAGATTTGACAAACAAGGAAGTGTCTACCTGAGAGGCAGTAAAACCTAAAGTAAGGAAATGAGAGGCTAACCTGTCAAACCAGGCTCTAGGGACCTGTTTTAGCCCATAGAAAGATTTGTGTAACCTGCATATATAATTAGGATAAGTAGAGTTAACAAAAGCAGGAGGTTGCTCCATATAAACCTCCTCATCAAGAACACCATGTAAAATAACATTTTTAACATCTAATTGTCTAAGAGGCTCGTTATAGTGAGCAATAAGGGAGAGAATTATCCTAACAATTGGCTTTTTAATCACTGGACTAAAGGTTTTAGTATAGTCTAAGCCTTATTCCTAATGAAAACACTTAGCCACAAGTCTGGCCTTATGCCTATCAACACTTCCATCGGGGTTGTACTTAAGTCTATACACCTATTTACACCCAACTAAGTTCTTATTTCTAGGTAAAGGAACTAAGGACCGTGTCTTTTGATCTTCCAGAGCTTTATATTCTTCATGCATAGCATTAATCCATGCAGGAAGTTTAGATGCATAACTAAATATGGTTGGTTCAGTAGACTTAGATAAATGTGAGACAGCTAATGCTTTTCTCTTAAAGATTCCAAATTTGGATCTTGTCTACATAGGATGCTTATTTAAGAATGCTGCAGTATTACTAGTGTTTTCAGGTAAGAAATGGGAAGAAATAGGCTCAAAATTAATGTCTATAGCTAATATGTCAGAAATATCAGGATACTCAGCAGCATAATTAGGAATTAAAATAGATTTATTAGACATTCCGGGCATATGAGATTTCATAAAATTATCAGAATCAGTGTGAGAGAACTTATTTTTTAGAATTGCCATTGCTTCTGTGAGTAACAGCAGCAATATCAGGGTTATTATCAACATAAGAATTAGGAACAAATTGCACAGTAGAGGATAAAACAACAGCGTCATTTATAACAAGAAGGATAAATGAATTACCTTGATTCTTTTGGAATGTAGAGACAGTTTCAAGCCTGGTGGAGGACTTTTCAAGCAACTTTTTATAAGAAAATAAAACATTTTCATCAAAGATAACATGTCTATATGTATATGTTCTTTTAGAGATAGTATCATAACATATATAGCCCTTGAATTCTAAAGCATAACCAAGAAATATACATTCAATGGTTTTGGGTTGAAGTTTATATGAATTATATGGCTTCAGGCATGGATAACATGCACACCCAAAGACTTTTGAGATGATTATAATCAGGAAGCTTATTAAAAAGAACTTGAAATGGAGACTTATTACCATGAATAAGAGTAGGTATATGATTAATTAAGAAAACAGTAGTGGAAAAAGCATTGAACCAAAACTGAAGAGGTAAAGAGGCAGTATGGAGCAAGGCCATAACAGTTTCCACAAGATGCCTATGCTTTCTTTCAACTATACCATTTTGTTCAGGTGTGTAAGGACAATATTTTTTTATGAAAGATGTCATTCTTAGCAAGAAAACAATCAAAATATAAACTAGTAAATTCTCCACCACCATCTTTTCTCAGGTTCTTAATTTTGACAAAAAATAAGTTTTCAACAAAAGTTTTGAATATTTGAAAGATTGAAAATACTTCAGACTTCATATTCATGGGAAAAATCCAATTGTATCTTGACATATCATCAACAAATGAGACATAGTATTTATAACTCTTAATAGAAGAAACATGGGAGAGCCCCAAACATCATTATGGATAAGATGTAAAAGAGTACAAGATTAAGATTTAGATAGGGGAAAAGGGAGTTTAGACATTTTACTCACAAGACAGCTAGTGTAATTCTCTTCGTAAAAAATGGCATTAGATTTACATTTTATTCCAGATTTATTCAAGATACTCCTAATTACAGAATTGGTTGCATGGCCAAGCCTGTTATGAAATATTATATCAGAGACTTTAGAACCAAGAAAAGTAACAGAAGCAGGCAGATTAACATTCTTTCGAAGAACAGATAAGGCAGAACTGATGGGATAAAGTCCATTTTTACTGGGGCCTCTATAAAGAACCTGAACTGTGGACTTGTCTTAAACTAGGAAATAAGATTCATAAAAAAATAAAGTGTTGTATTTACAACACTTATGCACAGAAAGCAAATTTACACACAAGTCAGGCACACAAAATAGATTTGATAAGGCAAAGGAATGAGAAGAAGTTGGTAAAGTACCTGAACCAGTATGTGTTATGAGTAGAGTATGGTCATTCTCAATTGGCACATTATCTTCTCCATTATATTCAGAAGGCGAAATCAAGTTGTCCAGATCTAGAGTGAGATGAGAGTTGCAGCCAATATCTGAGAGCCAAACTTGAGGTTCTTGATTGGCAGTTTGTGAGAGCATTAAAGCCTTAACAGCAAGAGTTGATGGAGGATTATTACCTCGAAAAGAAAAGTTCATCCTATGATAGCAATCTACAATAGAATTCCCTAGTTTCTGACAGATTTGACATTGAATTCTTGCTCTTGAATGAGATTATGGGCTGAAGTTGACACCATTCTTGAAAGTAGTTTAAATACCTTGTGGTGGAGTAGCAAGAATTGAAGGAGATTGGTTTGAAAATTGATTTGGTGGACCTCTGCCCATTCCGAGTTGTATCTACCAAGGTTAAATCTTCCTCCTCTAAATGATCTGAACCCTCTTCCACGATTACCTCATCTGTTGAAATTGGAGTTCTGGGTAGCTACTAGGGTAGTGTTTTAAAAGAGATTTTCATGATGTTAATTCTAGGCTTCCAAGAACTTCTCCTCTAATTTGAGAAGGACATGTAACTCCTCTAATGTCATAGGCTCAGCCCTTGTTCTGATGGAGGTTCTGACAACATTATATTTGCTCAAGAGAATGTTAATGGTGAAGATTAAAACATCCTCATCTTCTAGGGTTATTGAGACAACAACTAGTTTATCCTTCATCTCCTTAATTCTTAGAATGTACGAGTCAATACTCTCATTTTCCTTTTTGGTTACAGATTGAGTATCTGATTTTAACTGCAAATATTGGTTCTTGAAATCGATGAGTACCTTTTCTCGATTGAGTTCCCACTTCTTTTGAGGTATTGCACCCGTTAACATAGGAGAGGGCTATTGGCGAAAGGTTTGCGTTGATCAAAGTGATGAGTGCTTGATTTTGAGCTATCTAGAGGGTGAATCTTGGATTTATGAATGATATGGTATCACCATTCTCATCGGTGAGAAATTGATCTGTGCATGGAGTTGAGTCGTCGTTATAGCAAAAAATTGAGTGGGCCTTGAGGATGTAAGAGATCGGATATTTCTATAATATAAAATTTTATGAATCAAGTCTGATAGACACAAGATTGCAGATATTCGATAAGAGAAACATAGGAGATTGAAGCTGTGTATCAACTCCATTAGTGATAGAGGATGAAGCAAGAAAGGTTTGATTTAGGTTTTGTTTTAGAATAGGGATGTGAGTAGGAGGAAGATCGTAAGACTCAAATTGTCACGTTGCAGTGGAGTCTTCATCCATTGGGCGTGAGTCACATATGGCTCTGATACCATGAAGAGAAATACACTAGAAACAAAGAGCTTGAAACAGCAAGCAAGAAAAGGAAGAAAGTAAGAAGAAGAAGAGGATATCGAGAGAGAGAAGAAAGAAGAAGAATGAATAATTTCACTAACCTCAAAAACATAAAAGAACAAGGTATATATAATAGGTCCTTCAACTGATGATATCAATCATATTCTTATTTTTGGTAATCTCTCTTTCTTACATTATTTTTGTCATTGTTGTGGTTGGTTTCCCTAAATAGGAGCAACGTTGAAAGAAAAACCAAATGTTAGGGAAAGAAAAATATTTGTTTGTTGGTAAAATATGGTCTAAAAGATTCCTGACTCATTTTCTGTCGTGAGGTTGAATTCCTTATCTACAAGCATACTGAGATAGATAGTCATACTGGCTTCCATACCTATATCTCTGGTAGAGCTCAGAGCATCTTAGCCTGAAATTGACTATGAAATGAAATAGTTGATTCATTCAATCAGGATCGCATCATAGTATATTACATCATGCCATTCCTTGAATGAAAAGCAGCTTATTGATAATTAATGTGCGCTCCTGTGGGAGTCAAACCCACCACATAGGCTTTTTCCTTGTTCTACAGAGATGAGCTAAAGAGCGTGAGAGAGATTGGATTACGTATTCGATTATTAATCACAAAGGTTTCCATGAGGAGCCCCCATAAGTCAACTAATAGCAGCATTAGTATATGCTTTGATGGTCCACATTACAAACTCCTATTCTTTCTACTATTGTACCATTGCATTCAATATCACGAAAATATGCTTTCTATTTATTCCCAAGACAATAAAAGTCCATCCAAGTCTTTTAACTTGGTTGATGATTATAAGTAAGTAGATATGGTAGGTTCAACCAGGGATGGTGGACCCAACAATATAATAGAGGCTGAAAGTGATGTATGTCACCTTATGACGTATCCAAGCGAAAAATAAGATTTTTTTTCAACTTCTCCTTCCATCAAGAATCTCAATTTTGGTAGCATTTCAAAACTCAAATAAAGACATGATGCAATCAGAATTAGTAACTTAAACCTCTCTCTCTCCCTCCCACTCTCTCTCCCTCTCTCTTTCGCTCTCATGTCCTCCCTCTCAAAGAGAGAAGATATCGACATAGCTGAATCTGAAATCACACGATTTTGAAAATTTAGCTTAGCCGATAAATAGCAAGAAGTTCACTAGCTAGAAGAGACATGCTCCTGTGTTAATTTACATCTTTTCTAAAATTTGGAAGGGGTAAACACTATATTTTACCTTCTTTTTCTGTAAATAGATGATGTCCTCCCTGCAGAACATTATATCACTCACACTCTCTCATTCAATTATTGTATTTCCACTCAAACACTTCATTTGGTTAATAGTTGGATTGTATTTGGTTGGCCACAGAACTCATGTTGAGTTTGATATGTTCTTATTTTTAATTCTGTGAGCAAATCACAACATGATCTATGATTGTGTATTTTATGCATCTGCAGACATTGGTGTGTGCCTAGCCAGTTAAGATATGAAAATAAAGTCACTGAGAGTATTTTGACAAAATAATAACTAGAGAGATAGAAAATAAATAAGTACTTTTGAAGAGGCAAAAATAAAATTGTCAAACAAAATTTTCCTTTTTTTATTTAAATCCAAAAAATGATATATAGTCACTGTTCATGAAAGGCGAAAACAAAAAAAACGATGTTTTTCAGAATTTCTCTCATTCATCTCTCCCCAAAATCTTGCAGCTTTTTCCCCATATGAGCGCATCATCATCCCTTGATCCCGAAGATGAAGCTGGTCAATTGCCAGAACTGAGAGTCAAAATTCGTCAGAACAAATATTGGATAAAGATCATAATTACCTTATGCTTTTCACATGTCATAGAAGTAGCCTAATCTTCAGTCCCAGCTTCCTCTAAACTTCCACTTTCTATTTTATTAGGCTTTGCCTCTTTGGTCCTCAATAAATCTATATTCATAAAGCCTAGGGTCCTTAAAACCTCCAAACTACTTGAAAAAGTGTCTATTTTCTTTGGGAACACGGTTTTTTTCATTGCAATTTCAATTCCATACCCACTTTATTTCAAACTTGTTTCCCTCTCTATTCATCTCATTTGCCTTCTCGCCACTTCCTTTGCAATTTTGTATAGAGAATTATGGTGTGAGGGGACTCATGTGAAAGACAACACAAAATCAGACTCCTGAATGTTTTTCAATGAAACGTGGCAAAGATGAAAAGAATGTCATTCTTAAACAGAGAACACGAATATGCAGGTCATAAGAGATAGCAAAGGTCAAATATCTGCACTCATAAATTGAAGACAAAATTTTTATGATTTATGAGAAGAATTAAGTCATTAAAAATTTGCAAATATACAAGACCCGAACTAGGACGAGATGGGTTAGAGCAGTGGTTAAGCCCCCACATGTCACATCCACACCATAAGATTGTGTTCGAGTCATAATATCTCTCAATCTCATAAAACTTATATTTTTATTAAAAACAATTTGTATAAGTATTACTACTCAATGTTACATAGAAATCAAAAAGTGTACTAAAAATTTATTCAACGTACCGTGAGGACATGATTGGATATGAAATGAGGTGAACTTTTCCTTCAGAAGTTGCTTGGCCACCTTGCACAAATCAGCCATATTCTAGTCATTTTTATTTTTCATAGGTCTTGAGCATGTAATATGGATAATGAATAAGGGAACTTACACCAAACTGGCAATAGAGGAATGTTAAGGAATAAGATAAGAAGAGATATTTGAACTATTATGCTCACCCAAACCTCAAACTATAATCATGGGATCTAAGAACATCCTATCGAGTCTTTGAAGCTATGATTCCATATTTGTGTGAGAAGTTTATGGACACTAAGAGTAGTTAATACATTTAAGGTTTTCGTAAAAATAATCAAATTATTCCTCTGTATTGTTTACAAGGCAGTCGGGCACATGATATGCTTTTTACATTGTGAAGGATGCGAATAGTGTTAACAAACCTATGTGTGATAGTCTATATAATATTAGGATATCATAGTAGCACCGTAAATACACTATCTAGAAGCATTTTTTTGAGAAACGTAGAAAATGCAGAAGGGTTTTTCTTCTTTAAGTTCCAATCTAAAGAAGAAAAGGATGATATATTACAGGGAGGCCCCTGGTTTCTTCTTAGTAGAACCATTATCCTTAAAGAATGGCTACCAAACATGAAACTAACAAATGATGATATGCTTAAAATCCCTGTTTTGGTAAAGTTATGGAGTGTTCCCCAAATCCTATGGACCCAAAAAGGGATTTTCAATATTAGCGGCATTCTTGGTAAGCCTCTATTTGCAGACTCCATCACTGCCAGTTAAATGAAGATGACTTATGCTAAAGTATGCATTGAGATTGATGTATCATCTAAGTTACCTAAGTCTATTGAGATTGATCTCGAAGAGTTTGGCATTGAGGAAACTAAGATAAAAGTTGAATACATGGAGGACCCAAAAATTTGCAAAGTTCGCAAAGTTTTTGGGCATGACTACAATGCTAAAAGTCCAAGCCAAACTAACTACACCAATGCTTTGAAAACCCACTAGAACAAGAGTGGGTGCAGGTCACAAAGTAGAATCATGTTCAGAATGAACCTGTGAATGTGAAAGTACCCAAGATTTATCAGTGTTATTTTCTACTGCTCAATTGATTCATTGTAAGGTGACAAGGAAGGGTAATGCTGCTATTTGTTTATGCTCATTCATTAATGCTGTAAATAATGTTTTGATTAGAAAGAAGCTTTGGGAGGATTTGATTTCTATCCATCAAGGTGTAGTTCATTGGACCATTCTGTGTGACTTTAATGAAGTAATTCATCCATATGAGAAGAAGGGAGGGTCCCCTAATTGGGATGAGGGCATGAGAGATTTGGAAAATTGCCTTAATGCTATTGAGGTTAGTGACCTTAATTTCACTGGGGCTCATCATACATGATGGAATCATCAAGTGGGAAACACCAGTATCCACACTAAACTTTACGTAAACTTGGTTAATGATAACCGGAGTAACTGTTTCAACAACTCTATGGCTTGTTTGCTCCTCCAGCTTGATCAGATTATAGTCCAGCTATTATTAAGTTTTGTCCTGAGGTTCCAAGGGCAAAGTCTTACTTCAAGTACTTCAATTTTTGGGCTAATATAGAGGGTTTCTCTTAGATTATTCAACAGGCTTGGAACCTTGATGTGTATCACGCTACAATGTTCAAGCTAGCTGAGAAGCTCAAGTCTGTCAAACAGGCTCTTAATAATTTCAATCATTCCAAATGTAGTGATCTCTCTAGAAAAGTCAACGAAGCCAGATTTATTATGGAGGCAGCTTAGCAAACTCTTGATACTCTCCCTTCTTCCTTGGTAGCTCAAGATGCTACTATGAAAGCTTTCACTGAGTTCCATAAGTGGAAGCTTCCTGAGGAGAGTTTCTACGAGCAAAAGTCCAGAATTTCTTGGCTAAATCTTAGGGACAACAACATGTCTTTCTTTTTTTATGTTGTCAAAGCACATAGAAGGATGAATGACCAAGGTGTTATCATCACTGATCCCATTAAAATTCAGAACTTGGTGGTTGCTCTCTACAAGGAGCTGTTAGGTACTCAAATACATGATCTTACCATTAACTGGGAGTTTTTTAAGTGTTTCCTACCCCACAGAGTTAGCACTGCAAATTGTGATAGCCTTATTCTGCCTTTCACTATTAAGGAGGTCAAGCAGACCTTCTTCTCTTTTAGTGATAGGAAAGTCCCATGCCCTGATAGTTTCAATGCTAGCTTCTACAAGAGGAATTGACACATAATTGATGAAGATGTGAGTACTTCCATTTTGGAATTTTTCCAAAACTGGTGAGATCCTTAAGTTTTTTGACAATACTACAAGTTCCATGGTTCCTAAGGTTTCTAACCCTAGAAAAGTCATTGAATTCAGGCCAATAGAGTGCTGCAAACTTTTTTACAAGTGTATTACTACTATGTTGGCTAATAGACTTAAAGTTATTCTGCCTAAACTTATCAGTCTCAACTAGATAGCTTTTATTCTAGGCAAGGCAATTTCTGATCATATTCTCTTAGCCCAGGAGCTTCTGAGGGGATACCACAGAAATTCCTTTTCTCCGAGATGTGCCCTTAAGTTTTATCTCCTCAAGGCATATGATAGTATTGATTGGAATTTCTTAAGCCAAGTCCTTATTAGCATTGGTCTGCCTCATAAATTCATTAATTGGGTGATGGAGTGTGTTTCCACTCCAACATATTCTATAAACATTAATGGTAACCTACAGGGTTTCTTTAAAAGGGGTAAGGGCCTTAGACAAGGAGACCCTCTTTCTCCTTACATATTTGTCCGTGTGATAGAGGTTCTTACTGGCATTTCGCAACATTGTACTACTCTTCCTGGCTTCAATTACCACGAGAGATGTAAGAAGGACAGAGTGGTGAACCTTTGCTTTGTTGATGACCTCCTCATCTTCAGTAGAGGTGCGTATCATTCTTTTAAGTTGATTAAGGAGGGCTTAGACCTTGTTGGTGCCATTTCTAGTCTTAAAGCTAATGTTGTTAAAAGTTGTATTTTCTTCTCTATTGTTAGTACTGAAAAGCAAGATAACATTCTTAATGTCACTGGCTTTTCCAAGGGTGAGTTACCTATTAGATACATTGACATTCCTTTAATATCTACTAAACTGAGTAAGGTGAACTGTGAGATTCTGGTTGATAAAATCATTTCTAGAACTATGCTTGGGAGAATAGGCACTTGACTTTTGCAAGGAGATTGCAATTGATCAGATCCATTCTCATTGATATTCAGAGTTACTGGGGTAGCCTTTTTATCCTACCCAAGAATATTATGAAGATGGTCAATGGGGTTCTAAGAAACTTTCTCTGGTCTGGTAAATCAAATCATTGCAAAGGTGCCAAGATGGCTTGGTACACTGTTTGTGCCCATTTCTCCGATGGTGGTTTGAATTTTAAGGAGCTCACTCTTTGGAATCAAGTAGTTATTTCAAGACATCCTGGAAACTTTTTAGAAGAGATAAGGACTCCTTGTGGGTGGCTTGGTGTGACCACTACCTGCTTAAGGGCTACTCCATCTTCACTGTCAAGATGCATGTTGACCCATCTTGATCTTGGAGGAAACTCATAAAGTTGGGGGACAAGTTTGACTCTTTCTAGAGTGTTCATATGGTAATTCTATTGGTTTCTTTACATATCCTTGGTACCAAGGAGGTATTCTCCTATATAGATTTTGTTAAGAATTTTGGCTTGCCAATCAACACTAGTCTAACTAAATTCATCAGAGAAGGGTTTTGGCAGTGGCCTAACCAAGCAATTGCGAGGTATTTCAACTTCAGGAATTTTTCTATAGGCTCTATTTACCTTACTCATCAGGAAGATATGTGGTTGTGGAATGCTACTAACAAGTTCTCTTCTAGTAGCACTTATGACAAACTCATTGGCCATCTGCATCCTGTTTGGTGGTCTAAGATTGTCTGGATTTCAGGTTACATCCCCAATCGTTCTTTCATCCTCTGGTTGGCTTTTCATAACATACTCAACACTAAGGATAGAATCAGGAAATGGAATTCAAATATGGATCCAAACTATATTTTTTGTTTCAATGGCATTGAACCAGTGGACCACATGTTCTTTGACTGTCGCTTCTCCAGTGGCTTCTTATGCTTAATAGTGATAAAAGTTTCAAGACTTATAGCTCTAAGCTTGTCTTTTCTACCTTTGTCTATTGTTTATGGTTCTATTTTTGAACAAAGACAGAAGGCTTAACTTTGATGATCATGTCCTAGATAGATGGATGTAAAATTTCTTTGATTTTCTCCCTTTAGGTGTCTTTCTTATTGTAGTATTGGAGTATGCCCCTTGTACTAGTGTAATACTTTCTGGTTAATATATTTTTTTTTTTACCAAAAATAAAAGAAATTCAAATTATTGATGAAAATTCATATGTTAATGAGATTTCTTCAGATGAGAATATAAGAAACTATTTTACACAAAAAAGAAAATCAAACAATTATTATTATCATAAGACTTTTATACATTAGTTGTTTCATTATAAATGTCTTAGAACTCAAAAACCAAGTTATTAATGAACTAGAAATATACATTGATGATGAATATCGATGTGGTAATGAGATTTAGTCGGATTAGGAAAAAAAAAGAACTATTTTACACAAAATTAGAATCTAAATAATTCTTACCAATGGTTAACTCCTATACATTAGTAGCTTCATTCTAAATATCTTAGAGCTCAAAAATGAGTTATTAATGTTTTGAAAATTCACATCATTGTTGAATATTGATATGTTAATGAGATTTTTCAGATTAGAATATAAGAAATTATTTTACACAAAATTTGAAAATTAAACAATTCTTACAATTGGAAGATTTTTATACATTAGTAGTTTCGTTATAAATGTTTTAGAACTCAAAAGTTGAGTTATTAATATACTAAAAATTCACATTATTGATGAATATTGATATGTTAATGAGATTTCTTCGGATTAGAATATAAGAAACTATTTTACCCATAATTAGAAATTAAACAATTATTATATTCAGCTAGACTTTTTATACATTAGTGGTTTCATTATAATGTCTTAGAGCTAAAAAAATTGAGTTAGTTATGAATTAGAAGTACAAATTATTGATGAAGATTGATATGTTAATGAGATTTCTTTGGATTAGAATATAAGAAACTATTATACTCAAAATTAGAAACTTAAAAAATTCTTACCATCGGAAGACTTTATACATTAGTAGTTTGGTATTAAATATTTAAAAGCTCAAAAATTGAGTTATTAATATCCTGAAAATTCACATTATTGATGAATATTTATATGTTAATGAGATTTCTTTAGAAATTTTACACAAAATTTTTAGCTCTAAGACATTTATAATGAAACTCTAAATAATTTACTTTTATTATATTAGACTTGTAAAGTACTAATGTATTTTTCTAGTTTTTACATTAATAACTCAATTTTTTAGCTCTAAAACATTTATACATTAGTAGTTTCGTTATAAATATCTTAGAGCTAAAATTTTTAGTTATTAATATACTATAAATTCACATTATTGATGAATATTGATATGTTAATGAGATTTCTTCAGATTAGAATATAATAAACTATTTTACACAAATTAGAAAAATAAATAATTTTTACTGTCGAAAGACTTTTATACATTAGTAGTTTTGTTATAAATATCTTAGAACTCAAAAATTGATTTATTAATGAACTAGAAATACACAATATTGATGAATATTGATATGATAATGAGATTTCCTTGGATTAGAATATTAGAAACTATTTTACACAAAGTTAGAAATTTGGACAAATCTTACCGCCATAAGACTTTTATACGTTAGTAATTTCGTTATAAATATTTTAGAGCTAAAAAATTGAGTTATTAATGTCCTAAAAATTCAAGTTAAGCTTGTGTTCTCTTCATTTTTATATTGTACTTGAATAGAGAGAAACAAGACAACCATTCTTGGCAAGATTTTAGACACTTCTTTCCTTTTGAAGAAGATCATTGGTTTGATTAGAGATAGGCTTATCTATATTCAATCTAATAAGCTACCTATTCATAATTTTGTCTTAGATAGGTGGCTGTAGTTTTCTAGTTGTTTCTAGTTTTGCTTTGTTTTCCTAGGGTATGCCCAATGAATTATGTAATTGTATTTGCTTGGTTATAAAAATTTACCTTTCATAAAAAAAATCATATCATTGATGGATATGTTAATGAGTTAGACTTACTCTTCTTCAAGAAAACATGTAGTCATGCTTATGAATGTTTTCTTGTCAGTCGGACTATAAAATACATACCCCTTCATTCCTTTGGGATATCCTACAAACATGCATAATTCTAATCGACTGGCCAACTTGCATGTCTTCTATTTCAAAACATGTGTTGGGCACCCCTATATTCTAAAGTGTTTAACGTACGACTTACGTCCATTCCATCTTTGATATGGTGTGTCAGGCACCGTCTTTGATGGAACTTAGTTCAGAATGTGTTGTTGTTTCCAAGGCGTATCCCTATAAGGAATCTGAGAGGGATGAATAACTCATCATTGATCTAACATATCTATTAGAGTTTGATTCCTTCTCTCTGACACACCATTCTGCTCTGGAGTGCGCAGTAACCAGAGAAAGAATACATTCTTCCTTAAGAAATTCTTTGAACTCTCCTAGCAAGTACTCTCCACCACGATCAGATCGTAGCATTTTGATTTGTTTCTCTAATTGCTTCTCAACCATAATCTTATACTCTTTAAACTTTTCAAAGGTTTCGGACTTTTGGTGCATGATATGAGCATGTCCAAAACGTGAGTAATCATTAGTGAAGGTTATAAAGTATTCATAACCTCCTCCTACTTGGATATTCAATGGCCCACATACATCACTATGTACGAGTTGGAGACATTGAATGGCTCTTTCACCCTTCACCGAATCAACTCTCGATTCATGCGCGTAACATTTTCTATTGGTGCAAATAAACTCTTTTGTTTCACGATCCACAGAATATTTTAACATATTACCCTTCGTGAATATCAGTAACATGAGCGGGATGTAAAATTATCATTTTACCCATTTTGTTATTATTTTCTTAACTCCTTTATTGATTGTGAAGAAGAAAGAAAAACTGAATTATCTTGTACAATTCACAAGTCTTATTTAATGACTCCTTTCATTGAATACTTAATCAAGTTAATTTATTCACACACTCATCAATAAAGCATTATGTGATATTGTCACTTTCGCAATCTAACCATGAATTTTAATATATTTGAATCAGCAATTTTGACATAGTTAAATTACGATCCCAACAGCTGATGTATTGTCTAGTAATTCGAACTCACTCCTTTGGCATATCAAAGACCACAAGTAACTAAGTCAAGCTTCGTATTCACCTCAGGATAAAAGTAATTATGAAAATACCCTTAATGTGTAACAATTAGATTTAGAGCTAGGTAAATAGTTTTGCTCTAAACTAATTTATTACTGGTCTATTCAACATATTCCAGAAGATGTCTAGGTCAACCATCAGAGCCTCCACTCCCATGCCCTAAGACTCGTATCCTTACCTAACAGTCATAATTAGATTTGACTGCCATGTCTATTCTAAGACTGCAAATAACGTTGTGAACTATTTTAGAAGGATTTGTCTGGAAGACCCCTCTCTTTACTCTTGTTACGTTAACAATAGTTTCAAGACTTGAGTAAATTATAAACACACTTTAATTAATAGTAAAACTTTCATTCATTCATTAAATTCAGTAATATAAAATGTCTGAGAGATAACTAAATACTTATAAATAGTTATTACACCCTACTTTACGGATATAATTCCAACATATTATGCATAACATGAAAATCATGATGTTTTGTGAGGATCTCCTATTTTTTACCAGTGAGTATGATTTAGATATTTTCTTAACTCAAAGTCCAATATAAATTTTAATTTATAAATATCAAAATTAGTGCTTTATCTTTTATTTTATAAGGAAAAAATAAAACAATATATTTTTTCCTATGCATGTAGTTAGTGAAAAATGTCTTTACTCTTCTCACATTGACAATAGTCCAGGACTTGAGCAAATTATAAACACACTTTAATTAATAGTAAAACTTCAATTCATTCATTAAATTCAATAATATAAAATATCTGAGAAATAACTAAATACTCATAAATAATTATTACAACCTATTTTATGGACGTAATTCCAATAAAAATAAGCTCACTAGAGGCCCACGCAAAGGCATAAAGTCCATATGTGACCTAAGATCTACATCAGGACCCAATTGACCCACTCCTAGGCGCAACCCGCGGGATGACCCGCGGCTTGATCCACGCTTAGGCGCGACCCGAGTTTCGCCCGCAAACTATGGGCCAATTCCCCAGTTCTAGCAGGCCATCCCACGGACAAGCCTAACCCGTTAAACCCAAATGATGACACATGACCCGTTCGCCACCTGGTCCTGCGATTCATCCGCGACCCACATGCAACCCACGCATGTTTGTTGGTCCGCAACTTTAGGCCTAGTCTAAGATCTCCATAGCCTTTGTAAATTTAATTCATGTCAAGCCCAATGTTTTTTATAACTTGGCAGATTTAATCAATGGGCTAGCAAAGCACTCATGAAAAATTCTAGGAAATTACTTCAACCTCATTCAAAATTCAGCCACGGTGATATTATCTATTTTCAGACGCACAAGTTGCCTAATAAAAATTAGGTCACGGTGATACTATCGATTTCCAGACGCACGAGTTGCCGAATGCAAGCAAATGAAGGACATCAAATTGCAAGCTAAGTATTTATTTTTAAATTATTATTTTGCCTATAAATACATATTATTCATTCAAAAGAAAATTTGATGATTGCATGGGCATATCTTATAATGTTATAAAAATATATACTTACACAATTGTTCAAGTATATTAATTGATTAGTAGAAATTATTTCTATGCTAATTTTGTAGGGCATAATTAATTAGCTCATTATGTTTAAATTTTATCAAGCTTTAATGTACTTATAGAAATTACATTTATACGGTTTAGGTCATTTATTTTGATAAAATTCATAGCTTGACCTATTATGGATAACATGAGATTATCAATGTTATAAACCATATCCAAACCGATTTGATGCATGTATTGCATGACAGCTGAATTTTTTAATTTTAAATTCTAATTCAAATTTTGAATTTAAGCTTTTCTAAAGCTAAAAAAAATCTCTTAACAGTTGATGAACAAAAATAGGAACTTTGATCTGCATGTTTTTTTGGAGACTAGGTCTTTCCTATTCGATATGCAAAAGTGCAGGAAAATAAAAGTTGAACAAACAATGAGAATAGAGACGTCCTGACTACAGGAATGGAGACGCCGTGATGATGTGAACAGAAATGTCATGACGTCAGAAATGGAAAAGTCTTGAGAATGACAAAGAAATGTCCTGATGACGGGAAAAGAAATGTCTTGGCAACGGGAAGAGAATTGCCTTGATGACAAAAATGGACTGTCTTGACAATGGGAACGGAATTGCCTTGACAACGGAAATGGAACTTGTCTCGACATCAGGAACAGAATTGTCTTCATAGCGGGAACAGAATTATCTTGATGGCGAACGAGATTATCTTGGCAATGGGAACGGAAATTCCTTGGTAACGAGAAAGTCTTGAGAACGGGAAATAAATGTCTTAATAATGGGAAGGAATTATCTTGACAATGGGAACAGAATGTCTTGACCACGGGAATGGAAAAGTCATGACATAGGAATAGCTATGAGTACGGCAACGAAAAATGGGTATGGCATCCACTACGGGAATGACAATGGAAACAGAAAATGTTGGAAGAAAATTACATGACTAACCTTATATCATCAGAAAGATACAGAAGTTTACTTATTGGTGAATTTTACGAAATTCAATTTGGAGCTTTCGATCAAAAGTTACGGTAATTATTGTATATATTGCTCATGACAAACTCGATTCGGAGCTCCCGAACAAAAGTTATAATAATTTGCATGAAGGTTGTTTAGGAAGGCAGATTATGCAGAACAGGAAATTTTGGAAATTATAACGCATCAATTTGAAGCCAAATACATGGCAAATTATATATCATCAAAAACATATGAAAATCAACTTCTTAAAGAATTTCACAGAATTCAATTTAGAGCTCTCAATTAAAACTTATGACACGATAACGTGCAAAACTGTCAACTTCATTTATTAAACTACACCAACACATTAATACTTATTTGACAAATCATATGTCACTACAAAGTTACAGAAGTCAGTTTCTTGAAATTCTTTACGGAATAAGATTCTAGCTTCTAGAAGAAAGTTATGGTATACTCATTCCCTACTCATTCCATTAAGATATTATACATGGTGTTGTTCAACATTCTTGTCAAAGATATTTATGTACGAGAAAAAGAAAAATAAAAATAAATGGGAGAAACTCTAGCAAGAGCCCGTGAGCTTTGTGAGAAGCTTATCTCCTTGGAAATATCTACAGTCATCATTCTCAGAAGGAAACTGGCCCTGAGTTTAAAAAAGCTCAAGTCCATGAAGATTTATTGTCTACGGATGATATTTTCTAAAGGAAATAGAAAATGGGCTCCTGAGCTTAAAAAAGCTCAAGTCCATGAAGATTTGTTGTCTATGGATGACGCTTTCTAAGAAAATTTAAAATGGGCCCCTAAGCTTAAAAAGCTCAAGACCATGAACGTTTATTTTCTACGGATGATTTTTTCTAAAGGAAAATTAAAATGGGCCCTCGAGCTTAAAAAAACTCAAGTCCATGAAGATTTGTTATCTATGGATAACGTCTTCTAAAGGAAATTGAAAACGGGCCTCTGAGCTTTAAAAAGTTCAAGTCCATGAAGATTTGTTGTCTACAGATGATATTTTCTAAAGAAAGTGGGCCACTGAGTTTATAAAAAACTCAAGTCCATGAAGATTTATTGTTTACAGATGATGTTTTCTAAAGAAAATGGGCCCCTGAACTTATAAAAAACTTAAGTCCATCAAGAATGGTATCTGCAGGCATCATCTTCTAAAAAAGAAAGGAAAATGGGAAAAAGAAAATGAAGAAAGGAGGAAGTTGAAAGCAAAGAATAGAAACGGGAACGAAGAGAGTAAGTTAGCAAATAAATCCAAGTGTTGGAGAACAGGAAGAGCGAGAGCGGGAAAATGAAAGGTCAAAAAGGAAGAAAATGAAAAGTAGGAAAGAATGAATAGATTAGTAAAAAAAGTGTTGAAAAGGGGGAAGAGAAAATGAGAACGAGAAAAGAAAATGGAAGAATGAAAGAAAAAAAATAAAAAGCAAAAATGCTAAGTGTTAAGCTACGGGATAAGCAGAAGTAGAGAAAAAGGAAGTAAAAAATAGAACGAAAATGTTGAAAGCAAGGAATCAGGTCAAGTGTTGAGCTACGGGAAAAGATCAAAAGTAAGAAATTAAAAAGTATTCGACTACAGGAAATTTCAAGGAAATGTAAGAAAACATGCAAAGAAGAAGAAAGGAAAGGAAGAACGGGAGTATATGAAAAAGAAGCAAAGAAAGATAGGAAAATTGCACATGAGCTCTAAAAGCTTATGTTCTTGGGAGTGTCTACGGACATCGTTCTCATAAAGAAATAAAAAACTTTGAAACATGAATATTTTTCACTTACGGATTGGATGCTGCCTAAATAATCACAACAAATACAACTAACGAAAACAAAGATGAAATAATTCTCAAAAACATTCAGCGTACGGTCCTAAAAATTGAAGTCAATCTGAAAATGTTCAAATCAAGACATCTCAATATCAAGGTGAAACTGCTCACAAAGTGAGAAACAATCACGGTGGTATGATGAATCTTGAACGAGAAGCAAGCTTACAAATGGGGCCATGGTTCTTTATTTGAACTTAAGTCCTTGAAAACGGGTACTTCGTAAGTCTCTCTAAAAGAAAAAATTGGGTCATGATTCTTTATTTGAATATGAGTCCTCCTCTTCAAAGAAAATGATGTTTCATAAGTCATTATCTCAAAATGAAAATGGGGTCAGGATTCTTTATTTAAACCAAAATCCATAGAAGACGGGTAGATTATAAATCCTTAGAAGAATGGTAGATTATCCTCGAAAATGAATTTCACAAATGAAAAGATATTTGTTCTCCAACAAAGATCAAGGCCACGAGAATGGATTCTGGAACAAAAGAAATTGAACTTGAAATGTTTGAAAATGGATTCTACTATAGAAATAATTATTCTCAAGAGAACTGAGAAGCAAAAGTTTCCCATGTGTTTAAGAGCAGATTCCGTTGAAAGCTTGAAGTCGGCAGAGTACCAAATTTTGATCTCCAAATTTTGCTAAGTTTTTTAATGAACTACAACAAAAAGACAGTTCAATAGAAGAAAAATTAGAACAACAGAGTAATCTATATTGATCAAAGAAGAAGTACAAAGGGTTCCCCAAAAGGAAAATAAGGAAACGGAGAAGGAAAAAGAAAAATAAGGAAATAGGAGAAACTCTACCAACAAATATAAAACATCAAACTCAAACTCATGTGATGCAATTATGAAATGGTACACTCACTCATTACTCATTTCAATAAATTATTATGTTTGTTCTTATACAACATTCTTGTCACAGATCTTAACATACGAGAGAAGGAAAATGAAAAATGAAGAAACAGCAAAAAAACATAACGACAAAAAACATAAGGAACAGAAAGACATAACAGAAAATGACGGAGAAGTAATCATCATCGATAAACTGACAAAAATCGACAACCGCAAAACATTTGTAAATGGGAACAAAAAAACATAACGACAGAAAGAAAATGAGAAACCACCACTAACAGCAAACGAGAGAAAAAAATGGGCATGTCACTAAGAAGCACAAGAGAACAGAAACAGACAGACATAATGATAGAATAAGAAAAGATAAAGCATTGCACCTCAACAAATAAAATTATGTTGAGTGTAACGCTAGCCAATGTACAGTTAAAATTCTCACAAGATGTATGGCAAGCTCTTGATCGAAGAGAAGATAAAATGAGAACCATAGGATCAACTAGGCAGTTACGAAGAGGAGACAAATCAGACAAAATTACATGGCTTGCAAACGTGAAAATCCAAGGAAATCAATGGAGGTCATTATATCAATCAGACGGTTGTGAATGGAAGCATCAGAGAGAATATTCCTTGGAGATATCTATCAATCCCCCAAATCTTATTTAATTATCACATTCATGTATAAATAGCGGTATATGTAATAATATAAATGAGGCTGAGACCTACACAAAAAGGCCTCATACCTACATGAGATACAAAATACAAGAGAATATCATAGTTTTTCCCGTGGTTTTTCTTCCCTTTAAGGGTTTTTTCACGTAAATCCTGGTGTCTTTATTCTCTAACTCTTTCTCTAAATTATTACATTTATTATTCATTCGTAAAGGGTTTCCCATACAGTAAAAAATCCTTTACAGTAATCAGTTTTCTTAACATAAAAAAATAAGAAACTATTTTACAAGAAATGATCAAAATTAAACAATGCTTATCATTGAAAGACTTTTTATACATTAGTAGTTTTGTTATAAATGTCTTAGAACTCAAAAAATGAGTAATTCTTGTACTGAAATTCACTTTATTGATGAATATTGATACGTTAATGAAAATTCTTAGGATTAGAATATAAGAAACTATTTTACACAAAATTAGAAAGTTTAACAATTTTTACCCTCAAAAGACTTTTATACATGAGTAATTTTGTTATAAATGTCTTGGAGCTCAAAAACTGAGTTATTAAAAAACTGAAAATTTACATTAAAGTACTGAGTAATTTGTGTACTTTCTTTTAGTTAATAAGATTTTCCTTTTGACCAATTTTGTTTTACATTATTAGGCCTCTATCTCTACCCTACAACTTCTCTCTCTAAGCTCCTAGGGTTTCCTCAAAACATGTGCCTCCATGGTAATCTACCTCGATTTTGAGACCTAAGTTTGGAGCTTTGTTACTATTTTGAGTAAGTTCTGGGATTGGAAAGATGAAGCTTAAAGGAAAACGTGGCTTTCATGGCTCTCAAAGTAATGTTGGCAATGTTGATATGCGTGTGAAAGATTTGATCTTCACCGTTCATGATGTATCTGTTCCCCTTGATTTGATAGTGGAACCTACAAAACGTGGTCCAGGACGACCATGTAATACCATATTCAAAAACCTAAGGTCCTTAATGAGGATTTGCCTGTTTTAGAATCTGACTTTGAAGAAGAGAAAAGCATAAATGAAGATTTCGCGATTAGTGAGGAGGGAATTACAAACCCTAACTACTTTAAAGGGAATCTCGAGGAGGATGAATTCCTATAGTTACCCTCTGCGTCTGAGAACAATAAAAGTGTTTGTTCTGGAAAAAGGATGATGACACCCTTATTTCCCAGACAAAAATGATGAGCCTATACAGGAAAAAGGAGATTAATCACACTAAATGGATAAACAGGGTGAGACAATGAAATGTATTTTTTACCGTCCAAAGTGATGATCTAATTCCTACACTAGATATTGACAGTGGAAAATATCGAGTTATGGAAGAAATAATTTAGGAGGGTTTGAAGATATGGGAGAACACCATTGTTGGTCACTTTTGGGCTAAAAAGCCTTCTTTTAGCCTACACTAAGCAGGATGCATTTCGTCTATCGGATAATAGAGGAATGAAAGAAGTAGCAGAGACTGGTGTAAGATTTGTCTTCTTCAAGTTTAACTCTCTAGAATGAAAATACTCTATTCTGAAAGAAGGTCCCTGGTTTCTACTTGGCAGACCCATTATTGTTAAAGAATGTGTCCCAACTATGAAACTCACCAGGGAGGAAATGTCTAAACTCCCTATTTGGGTTCAGATTTGGAACATTCCTCATGTGCTATGGTCACAAAATGGTATTTTAGTATTAGTATTATATTGGGAAATCTTCTCTATGCAGATGCAATTACTGCTAGTGGAATGAATCTTTCATTTGCAAAGGTGTGCATAGAGATTGACGTTTCTTCATAATTGTCTAAGGAGCTTGAACTTGATCTTGAGCATATTGGTATAACAGAAGCAAAAATAGAAGTTGAATACTTGGGATTTCCAAAAGTTTATAGGGACTGCAAGGTGTATGGACATGATTGTCGAGCCAAACCTCCAGCAAAACAGATTAAGCCAATGAGCCCAAAACCTGTTAGAGAAGTTTGGACTCAAGTAACTAGAAAAAATAGCAGCCAATCAGTGGAAGCTCAGGAGGATCTCAATGGTATCCTTCCAAATAATCTGAATGAGAATGCTCAAGAATCTAAGAATCATGATCAGGTATGTCCTATTCCTCTTGAAGATGAGGTGCTATTGCTAAGGAGACTATACTCGATGTCCAGACTTCTAGAATTAGGAAGGAGTTTGATAATGGCCAAGGTAAGGATGTTGATAATGTTAAATCTCCTTCTGCATCTCCTAGTAGTATCAGTGCTAGACAGAAATAAAGGTTGAGACAAGCTGCTACAAAGTTAAAGGCCAAGAGTGATTAATAGGGGAGTGTTTCCCCTAATCACAATCTCCTCAATGTTAGCCAATTTGGCAACTTGGAATGTTAGGGGATTTAAGCAATCCCTTAAACATTCAGAAGTGAGGAGATACAACTTAAAGATGTGTGGTTTATTAGAGACTAGAGTGAAAGAAAAAAAATTCAAAGAATTACCAATGTTACTTTCCATAATTGGAATTCTATTCACAACTAATCCAAGGATCCTTTAGGGAGAATTTGGATTTCCTATGACCCTAATGTTTTTTATGTTTCTAACAGTTTTTATTCTGACCAATTGACGCACTGTAAGGTTTCGAATGTTGAAGACTCTTCTGAATTCTTATGCACTTCTATTTATGCTCTAAATAATGCTAACACCATAAAGAAGCTTTGGGATGATCTGATGATGCTGCATTCTGGTATGAATTATTTACCATGTGTTATCTTAGGATATTTTAATAAGGTAATTCATCCTTATGAGAAACAAGGGGGTTCCCCTAGTTGTGATGAGGATATGAAAGCTTTTCCTTATTTCCTTTCCACCATAGAGGTGTGTGACTTGAAATTTACTAGCTCTTTTTATACCTGGTGGAACCATCAAGTGGGCAACACTGGTATTCATACTAAAATAGATAGAATTCTTAAAAATACTCAGTGGAAAGTTTCTTTCAACAGATATATGGCCTATTTTTCTCCTCTTCCCTGCTTAGATCATTGTCTTGCTCTTCTTAAGCTATGCCATGATGCTACAAGAAAGAAGAGTTCCTTTAAGTACTTCAACTTATGGGCTGATATTGATGGCTTCTATGATATTATTCAGCAATCTTGGGAGGTGAATTTTCATGGTATAGTTATTTATAAGTTAGCCAAGCAGTTGAAAGCTGTCAAGGTAGCTATTAGGAATTTTAATTCCTCCTATTGCAATGATGTCTCTAATAGAGTTAATGAAGCTAGATTGAGTTTAGAAACTGTACAGTGATTCCTTGATTCTCACCCTCATTTTCAGGAAGCTCAACATGCTATAAATGATGCTTTTAAGTTGTTTCACTCTTGGAAGCTTGTTGAGGAGAGCTTTTATTTGCATAAATCCATGAATTCTTGGTTAAACCTTGGAGATGGTACTACTGCTTTCTTTTTTAATGTTGTTAAGGCTCATAGGAGGAGATCAAACTTCATCTTTCTTATTAATGGCCAAGGTATTATCATCACTGACCCTACTGAAATTTAGGCTTTGACTATTAGATTCTATCAAGACCTGTTGGGCAACCAGTTGCCTATTCCAAATACTAACTGGAATATTCTTGTGACTTTCTTGCCTTATAACATCAACACAATGGCTAAAGATAAGATGGTTCTTCCTTTCACTATTGAGAAGTTAAGAAAACCTTTTTCTCCTTCAGTGATAGAAAATCACTAGAGCCTGATGGATTTAATGCTAGCTTTTCAAAAGGAATTGGAGCATCATAGGAGAGGATGTGAGTGATGTTGTTCTTGAGTTCTTTGAAACTAGAGAATTGCTAGAACTATTCAATAACACAACCATCACTTTGGTTCCTAAAGTGAGCAATCCAAGCAAAGTTTCTAAATACACACTCATAGCTTATTGCAATATGTTTTATAAGTCCTATATGCTTGCTAACAGGTTAAGATCTGCTCTTCCTAGTTTGGTTTGCTTAAACCAAACTACTTTTATTCTAGGTATAGCTATTTCAGACAACATTCTTCTATCTCAGGAATTATTGAGAAGCTATCATAGAGACTCTTTCTCCCCTAGATGTGCATTAAAGGTTAATTTACTCAAGGCTTATGATAGTGTGGGGTGGGTTTTTCTTGGGAAAGTGCTTCACTCTATTGGATTGCATCCTAGATTTGGGTTATGGAGTGTGTTACCACTCCTACCTATTCCATAAACATCAATGGCAGCTTACAAGTTCTTTTAAGGGAGGTAGAGGTTTGAGACAAGGGGATCCATTGTCTCCTCATCTCTTTGTCCTGGTTATGAAGATCTTGACTGGTATTATGCAGTATTGTACTACCATGCCAGGTCAATGTCATTGGAGATGCAAGAAGGACAAAATTGTTAACATTTATTTTGCAGATGATCTTATAATATTTTATAAATGGACTTCTTAATTTGAAAAGGTGGTTAAGGAGGGTTTGGAGCTTTTTAGTGCTCTTTCAGGTCTAAACCCTAATGTTGCCAAGAGTTCCATCCTTTTCTCCGCCATTAGTGAAGAAGAGCAAGATAGAATTCTTACTGCCACTAGTTTTTCCAAAGGTACTCTCCCTATCATATACCTTGGTAGTCCTCTTATTTCTACCAAATTGAGAAAAATGAATAGTGAAATCTTTGTAGATGAGATCATTAGTAGAGCAAAATCTTGGGAGAACAAACATTTAACCTTTGCACGTAGACTTCAGCTTATGAGGTCTATTTTGATAGCAATTCAAAGCCATTGGAGTAGTCTACTTATTTTTCTAAAAAGGTTATGAAAAGTATCAATGTTGCTTTGAGGAATTTCCTCTGGACTGACAGAATTGATCAATGTATTGGTGTAAAGCTTGCTTGGAAGCAAGTGTGCTCCCTCTTCTATGCAGGTGGTTTGAACTTAAAAGATCATATTATCTGGAATGTTGCTACTGTTTCTAGGCATTTCTAGAAACTGGTGAAAGGGATAAGGATTCCTTATGGGTATCCTGGTGTGACCATAACTTACTCAAATCACACTATATCTTTAGTGTTAAGATGGGTGTCGATCCCTCCTAGTCTTGGAGGAAGTCAATCAGACTTAGAGAGAAGCTTGCCCAATTCTATAGTTTGAAGAATTGCAATGGTTCTTCCACTGCACTTTTTACATAACCTTGGCAACAGGATGTTATTCTTGTACAGAGGTTTAGGATTGATTTTGTCAATAATTATGGTCTTAATCTTAATTGCCCAGTTTCTCTTCTTAATGGAGAAGAAACTTGGTGTTGGCCTAACAGGGTGACTGAGTTGTACTCCCAAACCAGAAGTATTCACCTCAACATGGAAAATCCTTCCTCAGGGGAAGATAAATTATGCTAGACTACTAGTAATAATGGTCAATTCTCTATTAGTGCCACTTACAGTAAGCTTTCTATGCATCAGGATCTTGTCTCTTGGACTAATGTTGTCTGGTTTAGTGGAAATATCCCTAAATGCTCCTTTATTCTTTGGCTAGCTTTACTGAATAAGCTTAATACTAAAGATAGGGTTTCTCAGTGGAATCAGACCATTACTACTTATTATCTCTTATGTGTTGGAGAAGTTGAGTCTATTCAACATCTTTTCTATACTTGTTGTACTGCTAGACAAATGTTGGCTCCTCTCTTATGCAAGTGTGACATATTTTACCGGCCCACTACTTGGAATTCCCATATTCAGATGTTGTAGCAGTATAATAGTCCTCAGAATTACACTACTTTAAGCTCTAAGCTTGTTATGTCTTCTTTTGTGTACTGTATGTGGTTAGAAAGAAACAGGCGAGTTTTTTGGGTAAAATCATGGACTGCACTTTAATCTCTAGGAAAATTGTCTTTATGGTTAGAGAGATTAAATTTCCTTAATAGAAGTAGAAATCTCAACCTAGATGATAATATATTAGAAAGATGGATTTAGTTTCATTGTTTTTCTCTCTCTAAGTTTGTGTTTGTAGTCTTGGGATATGCCATTTGTACTAGTGTAATACTTTTTTGTTAATATATTTTTGTCTCTAGACAAAAAAAATTACATTATTGATAAATATTGATTTGGTAACGAGATATCTTCATATTAGAATATAAGAAACATTTTACTCAAATTAGAAAATTAAACAATTATTATCATCAGAAGACTTTTATACATTAGTAGTTTTGTTATAAATGTCTTAGAACTCAAAAAATGAGTAATTATTGTACTGAAATTCACTTTGTTGATGAACATTGATATGTTAATGAGATTTCTTCATATTAGAATATAAGGAACTATTTTACACAAAATTAGAAAATTAAACAATTCATCATCGAAAGACTTTTATACATTAGTAGTTTTGTTATAAATGTCTTAGAGCTCAAAACATGAGTTATTCCACCGCTTTCTTCTTTATTGCTTCTTGGTCTCATCTCGGTATTCTTGACGCGGGAAAGGCTTCGTCTTGGTTTTCTTCGGGCTTCATCTTCCTATATGGTGAGTCCATCAACTTGGTTTTCAATTAGTGAAGCTTTCCTGTCTGATTTTCGTAAGTCTTCTTTGGGTTTTCTTGACTACGAAAGGCTCTGCTCGTGTTTTGTCAGACTTTGGTGGGTTTCTCCTAAGGCTTCATATCACTTTGGCCTTGGTGGTTTCTGGTTGGGGTGCACCTAGGGATTATTCACTGTTTCTATTTGGTTGTTCCTTGGGCTTTTAGTCAGAGATGGATGAGGTAGAGGACATGTGTAAATCATTTAAGCTAACAGAGGAAGAGGCGAGCATACTGGAGGTAGAGGAATCATGAATTCTATCTCTATATTTTAAACTCAGGCTCTAAATATTTCTAACAGGTGGGTGATAAACTATATATACCTAGAGCATGTTTCTGGCGGGTCTATCTACAAGCTTCTCCAAGAATATGGACAGTTTGGCGAGCGAGCAATTCAAAGTTATACTCAGCAAATACTGTCGGGGCTTGCATTTTTACATGCGAAAAATATCGTCCATGGGTAAATTCATCTATCCATACTTCCTTTGGTTGTTAGAAATATAAAATGTTCAAGGTCTATAATGTGATTCAATTTTGTCTGATAGATTACTTGGGGCCTATTTGTTCCATCTACTCTTTCCCTTTCAAGTATTAATGTTGTTATCTGTAAGAAAAAATTTGCATTTCCTCTTCAAGGATATTGAAGGAGAAAATATACTTGTTAACCTCAATGGTTGTGTCAAGTTGGCAGACTTCGGGATGGCAAAGCATGTATGTTGAATAGATGGCATGGCAAGAAGGAAACGGATACTGATTTCAAACCTACATATGGGCTTTCTTGGTTCAACGCTAAGCAAAAGGAATTTGTTGATTAGTTGCATGCTAATATGTCTTCTATTTGAAGGTGATTGTAATCATTTAACGATCAGTTATCTTGCTAATTTATGCTCCTTTATGTTGTGGGTTTGTTTCTGCTCCTTTATTCCTCCTTTATGATTGTCATTTTTTTATTTTTCTGATTAGTAGAGAAACTCAGTGACTATTGAACTTCGTTTTGGTTTTCTTCGGGCTTCATCTTCCAATCTGTTGAGTCTCAATTTCATTGTTTCCTATCTGGTTTTCTTCTTGGTCTCATCTGGGTACTCTTGTCTTGAGAATGGCTTCGTTTAATTTTCTTCGGGCTTCATCTTCCATTTTCAATTTAATTCCCAGCATTTGGGTTCTAAGTTTGTAGTTCTCTGTATTTCAGTTCAGTAAGCTTTATCCTTATCTTGTTTATCCTTACCCTTTAGATTGATTAGTGATTATTTGTACATTTTTATACATTATAGTTGGATTATCTGGGTCTGGGATTTTTGCTTCTTTTCCTCTGCAGGTGATGATTTTGGAGAAGTATGAACTTCTTGATTTTCCAAATACTATTGCAATTAAAAGTGTTATGAAATTGTCATATATTGTAATCTCGGTTAATACCAGCACACCGGGATCTTCCCAATAAACAGGTAGGAAAGGAATAGCTGAAATATTTATTCCATTCTTAAGTTAATGGTCTTTAATTGATTGATCAAATGAGTTGAATGGTTGCAGGAGGCAAGGTTCCCATAGCTTCGGAGTTTAACAATTGAACAAAGCACAAAGCTGGAAAGTAGTTTCCTTCACTTCGATGACCTGAGTTTTGTGAATGGATGAGAGGTCTAAAATTGGTCCCTCCGGAACCAAGTTAACGGCAGTTCCATTGCATTTTTTGTAGCTCCTCTCTCTCAAGCTTTAGGTTAGTCAATTTAACATCTAGCATGTTTTTTTAGAGATGCTTCTTTTTAGTTCCTATTTTTTGTTGCTTTTTTTTCTTAATTTAAAATCTTTATTGTCTGATGGTTTTCGAATGTGTCTCAATAGGTTGGTGGTCCATCGTAAGTTCTGTTTTTCATTTCCTTTTCCATCTGATGTTTTATTATATGTTATTTTTGTAATGTAGATGCTCAACACTTAGGTGGTGTATTTTGTCTGCTATACATGTTAGTACATTTTTTGCTTACCCTAAAATCTTAAATTTCATTGGCGTTGTTGTGAAGGATTATGGCAATTGCATGATAATTATTCATTATGATTAATTTTTAATCATTATTACATCAAACTAAACTCAGACAATGCTTTATCACATAGTTGGAGGTAACTAAAGCTAACTTTAATTTTATCATTTTCATTATCATTCGGTTAACATTCTTGGAGATCTTTGAACTTACAGGGTGATACTAAAGGATCTACCAAGGGTGAAGGATCTGCTAAAAAAGAGGCCATTTGAGTCCTTCCCGATCTGAATGCACATGTTTGATTTTAGGAGGTTACATTTGTTTCATTTCAATGACAATAGCATTATATTGACTTGGATAATTTAATCTAAAGTGATGTTGACTTGAATCTGAATTCTGGAGTATGACTGTACACTCTCTTAGCTGCCTGTCACTGCTCAGTAGTTTATGATTTTGTAATTAATTTGTCATATCCTTTGTAGGATAGTTCCTATTTCATAATGGTTTGATTCTATTTGGCATGCAAATTTGGCACCTCAATCAAAAGTTAAAGCGTAAGGTGTCCTTTTCTCAAGTAAAATTTGTTTTAGTCTATTTGTACATGCTGATATTGAGATCTTAGATTGAGTTCGTGATACCTAATGACTTTCAGATCATTTTATACATCTACTTAGCTTAATCACAAGTTAGAATGCTGATGAAAACATTGGAGGCTACATGTATCTATTTTTACATTCCATGAAGAAATAGTTTACTTGCAGTTAGTTCATTTTTTCATTTACTGTGATTCTTTTGTATTGCTTCTCTATGGACTAGTGGGAGTACTTATGCTATTTACATCTTTGCAGCAATTTGTCAGTACTTATGCTATTTATATGTTTATTTGGTTATTAGTGTGAACTTGATTAGCTAGCATGAATTTTTAATGTGCTAACTTAGTTAAATGATGATAATTAAGTTCTCTATATAATGCAGGATCTACAATGACTTGAGGCTATTGAACATGGACGTTCAAAGTTTGAAAAACTGGACATTAGGCTTTATATGAAATTTTAGTGAACTTTTGAGGTTATTTTGTGAAACATTTTGATGCTTTTAATTCTTTAGAACAAATTATGTTGATATGTGGATGATTAGACTTAGTGATGATACTTTTGGATATTTTTTAGTTTCTTATTGTACTTCTGTGGAAGTGAAATAAAATATTAATGTTATTAAACGTTTCATTGATGTTGTTATATAATTTTTAATGTGTTAAATATGTATGTAAATCAGGTACATGTAAATTGACTATAAAAAATAGCATTTATAAAATGTCACTAAAAGTATTAGAAATCCTAGTTAATTCACAAGTATTAAAAACACCTCTTAAATAAATTCAACAGGGGTCTGAAAATCCTATTAAACAACGTTCTACAGGATTCGAAAAACCCTATAAAAAACAAGAGACCACAGGGCTTTCTGTCTCTTGTAGAAAGTCATAGGCGCTGCGAGAACCCTTGGATTACTTTTCACAGGGTTTTCTGACTCTTGTAGAACGTCATATTTCTTGTAGTGTCCTAGAAGGATATGGCTTGCTTATGACCCTAAAGTTTTTAGTGTCATTATTATCCAGAAGTCTTCTCAACTTATTCATTGTCTGGTTCATAAGGTTCATCATCATGCTTTCATTTTTACTGTGGTGTATGCTACCAATAGTCCTAGAGTTAGAGACCTGATGTGGCAATATTTAATCAATATTTTCCCTAACACTCAGAATTCTACTTAGATGATTCTTGGAGATTTCAATGAAGTTACTCATCCTGAAGAATAACTTGGTGGTTCAAGTATCTGGGATGAGGGCATGAAAGTATTTTCTTCTTATCTCCATACCATTGAGGTTCATGATTTACCTTACTCTAGAGCCTTCTTCACTTGGTGGAACCATCAGTCAGGTGAGGGAAGTATCAAGAACAAGATTGGTAGGGTCGTAGTGAACAACATTTGACATGATTCCTTCAATAGGTCAGTGGCTTTTTTTGCTGACCCTAGATTTTCTTATCACAGTCATTGTTGAGGATGTGAGGGAAACTTTATTTTCTTTTAGGGATAAGAAAGCTTCTGGTCCCAGTGGCTTTTCGGCCTTTTTTTTCAAGATGTGTTGGCATATTATTGGAAATGATGTTTCTATGGCTATTTTGGAATTTGTTTTAAGAAGGGTGAGATGCTAAAGCACTTTAATTCCACTGTATAACCCTGGTACCTAAAGTCAACAACGCTACTAGAATTATAGAGTTCATGCCTTTTTCTTATTGTAACCTTGTTTACAAGTGCACACTAAACTGCTTGCAAATAGATTAAGGTTGGTTCTTCTTGACCTTATGAGCTTAACCAGAATGCCTTAATACCTAGTAGATCCATTGCCGATAATATACTTCTCTCCCAAGAGTTACTAAGAGGATATCACAGGGATGCTTTCTCTCCTAGATGTGCCATGAAGGTGGACCACTTAAAGGCCTATGATAGTATGAGTCAATTTTTCTTGGGCAAAGTACTTTCTGGCTTTGGCTTCCCTACCAAATTCATCAATTGGATCATGGAATGTGTGACTACCCCTTCCTATTATATATGCATTAATGGAGGGCTTTTAAAATGAGTAATTATTACTGAAATTCAATTTATTGATGAATATTGATATGTTATTGAAATTTTTTTAGATTAGAATATAAGGAACTATTTTACACAAAAATAAAAAAGTTAAACAATTCTTACTGTCAGAAGACTTTTATACATTAGTAGTTTGGTTATAAATGTCTTAGAGCTCAAAATCTTAGTTATTAATGTAATGAAGCTCCTAGATGTACCTTAAAGGTCGACCTTCTCAAAGCTAGCAACAAGGTTCTTCAAAATGTGGGCTTTCCTGACAAGTTTGTAGATTGGACTATGGAGTGTGTTACCACTCCCTCTTACTCTATAAACATCAATGGAGATCTTCATGGTCACTTTTATTGGTGGTAGAGGCTGAGACAAGAGGATCATATGTCCCCTTATCTCTTTGTTCTAGCAATGGAAGTCCTGACTGGTATGTTGAACTCAACTTCTTCTATGTCTGGTTTTCAATATCATTAGAGATGCAAGCGAGACAAGTTGGCTAACTTGTGTTTTGCAGATGATCTTCTTGTGTTTTACAAAGGAACTCTACAAGCTGTACAAGTTATCAAAAAATGTATAGACCTATTTAGCATGATGTCTAGTTTGAAGCCAAATGAAACAAAGAGTCATATCTTCTTTTCTGGTGTGAGTGTTAAGACTCAAAGTAGCATTCTGACTAAAAATGGTTTTGCCAAAAGGGATCTCCAGATAAGAGACCTTGGTATTACTCTCATTTCCACAAAGCTTAGAAAAACCAATTGTGAAATTTTGGTGGATAAAATAGTTGCTAGAACTAAAGGCTGGGAAAATAAACATCTAACCTTTGCTGGTAGGGTTCCGTTAATTAAGTTCATCCTCCTTGCTATTCAAGGTTTTTGGACCAGTCTTCTGATCCTCCCAAAAAAGGTTATGAAGCTTATTAATTATGCCCTTAGAAACTTTCTTTGGACAGGAAGATATGATCAATTTTCTAAAGCTAAAATAGCTTGGCATTCTGTTTGCTCAACTTATATTGAAGGGGGTGTTAACATCAGGGATATTACTATTTGGAATGTAGCTGCAATAGCCAGGCACTTTTTGTAAAATCCGACGTTTTTTGTTATTCTAGTTATCGTTAGAGTAATATTATCCAAAGTAATCGTATATGCTAATTTGTTTGTTACATGGTTTATAGTATTGACATATTATGGATGATGATATAATACTTATTTTTTCAAAAGTAATGTTTGTACTTGCTATAGAGACGCGTTGACATATTATAAATTATATAGTTATAAGGTTACCCAAATTTGTTTTGTTAAAAACGATAAGGATAGTAGTTATAATAAACTCTATTTTCCAGCAGTTTTATAGTCTATTTAAAGACAACTCAAAAACTTAATTATGATCAATCAGTTATATTAAGCCTTTGTTAATTTCAATCTAACTTTTATTTTATTGGATGGTAAAAGCCACTACATTAAGTGGAAGTTATTGGATTAAACCCACTTTTCTGCAACAACTGCTAGGAGGTTTGTTTTTTTTGTGTGTTTTCTTTGGCTTGTACATTCCTCGCCTCGCTTGTCTTCGAATGTGAAATTCATTAGCCTCCTACTCGCTCACCATGATCAGTCATAAAGAATCTTCAATTGTCTTTCTTTCGAGTCTCACTTTCTGATTGACAAAAACGACGAAGACATGGTACGTTGTCCACCTTTGATTTTCTTGAAGAAACGGTGTTTTGCTCTATTGTTTTCCTGAGATGTCAAATTTATGTTTGGTAAGTTTTCTTTTTCATTTATACATATATGTTATATATGTTTACATCTTGGGCATACATGTAGTTTTATGTCAAGAAAAAAGAGATAATCATGCACTTCATGACATTAATAAAATATATGGATGTATGTCCATATTATATTCAGACCAGTGAATAATAACTTTTACTTTATCATTAACTTACATGAAATTATATGGGCAACAATCATAAAACAGGGGTTGTAATACTTATTGGATTAAAACAATGGAACTTTGTGAGTTAAACTTGATTTTAATGTTTGAATAGTTTTCTTACAGCAAACAAAAATGTATATTTTTAATTTTTAAAACACTATTATGCCATTTTGTGCGATTGTGAAGATTAAAGGAAAGACAATTTTTTTATCTGCTGCAAGTTCCGCTCCGAGATATATATTTGGAATTTTATTCTTATAAAGAAAGAGAATTCTTTTTAAGTATGATTTTCATTGGTTGATATACTATTGGGTAAAAGGCTGTAATTTAGTTTACTGTGTATGGATTTCTCAGTTTTATATACATATTTTTATAGTGCTTAAAATCAAATGAAATATTGCGTACAGAGTTAGAATTTGGGTAGTCAAAGTAATTAACAGTATTCAAGTTGAAAAGAAAAAAAAGTCAGTTTTGGCTAATTAAGGTATTTGGGTTTTCTTTTGAATGTTAGCAAACGACTGAAGTGTTAATTGGAACATTAGTTTCTAAGAAAAAAAGATTTCGGGAAAACAGAAAAAGAAAATTAACAAGCTAATACAAAATAACTTTGAAGTAAGTTTTTTTTTGTCAACGAATACAAAGTGTGACTTAAAGCAATTAGAATGTACTTGAATTTCAGGATCTTCAAGATGTTTGCTTGAGCTATTTCGGATTTGAGGTAAATGAAATTTGCATATGTAATTGTTTGAATTGTATGTCTAAAAGTTATAATGGAACTATGTATGTGTTCTATGATGTATATTGTACTATGATGTTTTGCTTATTCTTGATATTGTTAAATTGTGGCGTTGATGTGTTATGTTAGGTTATATGTTGATAATTTAATATATGTTATAAGATAAGAAAAGTGTTGTATGAATGCATGAAAGAAATTGATCTATGCCATTATAGTTACGTGCTTTATCATTCTGTTATGTTTGCCTTGTCCTTCGGCAAAATGTCTATGTTTGCCTAATCCTTCGGGAAAGGGTTTTTGTTATATACTCTGGTTAATTCTGTGGGAAAGCATTTTTGCAACTGGTTTCACCCTCTTGAAAGTGCGGAGTTGTACATGTGAGGAAGGTCACTTGTACTTACAAGCTAATAATTTCCGATGGATAATCTCTGTTCTAGGTGTGGTGGTGAGCTTTAACAGAAGTTGGTCAGCGAACACTATAAGAAAGATTTGAAGCTTTGTGTGTAATATGTTTGGTATGTGATTATGATTGTTGATCTGTGTTACATATGTGAAATTTTACTTACTAAGTATATATTTATATATTCACTTTGTTTTATCATAAATTTTCAAATGATGATAACAGTGATGAGTAATTTATTGTCGAAGAGGTTTAGAGTCTCTAACAACGGACAAAAGTTAATGAAACTTGTTTAAAAGTCATTAGAAAATATTTACTTGATGATGTGTTTTATTTTAATTAGTTTGTGAATTTTTAAAACACGTACTCTTTAGTTCTTGGATGATTTTAAGTAAGTTTTTTATGTAATTAAAAGTTTGATGAAAGATTTGATTTTTCTTAATATATTATTTTTATTTAGCATAAGTTAGTTTAATTAAAAATGACCTAACTTCCGCGACGTTTTTGGTAAAATACTAAAATAAAACTTAGTTGACTTTTCGGGTTGTTACACTTTTGGAGGATTGTGACCAAGGCTAAGGACTCCCTATGGGTTACCATAACGTTCTTAGAGGTCACTCTATTTTCACTATCAAAATGTCAGTTGACCCTTCTTGGTTTTGGAGAAAAATGCTCAAAATCAGAGGGAAAGTTTCTGGTTTCTGTTCAGAGAGGTGATTATATCTCTTTTTCACAGAACCTTGGCATCCAACAGGAGTCTTGTTGACTAGAGAGGGGAAAAGGTTGTAGAGAGTTATGGTTTAGCTTTAAACAACTCTGTTAGCATTCTGATTAGAAATGGTGAGTGGATCTGGCCTAACCATCAGCTTGCAACTTGCTTCAACTTCTGGGGCTTTAGGTTGGATATCCCTCATCCTCAAGGTGAAGACAAATGGACTTGGAATGTTTCTCCTACTGGTATGTTCTCTATTAGCAAGACTTATCACTGCATGGTTGATCATAGAGACAAAGTGCCTTGGGCTGATATCATTTGGTTTTTTGGTTGTATTCCTAATTGTGCATTTATCTCTTGGTTGGCTCTCCTAAACCAACTTGCTACAAAAGAGAGGATCATCACTTGGAAGCCTAGTGTGAATCCAGCTTATCTTTTCTGCATTTGGGGTCTTGAAACAACCCAACACCTTTTATTTGAATGTCCTGCTACCAGCCAGATTCTCAGCTATCTTCTTGAAAAATGCAACTATACTGGTGGCGATGCTAACTGGAATAACCTTTATAGTTGGCTCTCGGGTTTGAAAAAAACCTATCTTTATGAGTTTGTTTGTTCCAAGATTTTGTTCTCCTATTTTATCTTTTGTATTTGGCTAGAAAGAAATATGACAGTTTTCCTTGGTAAGGTCCTTGATGGTGACCTTATCACTAGGAAAAGAGGTAGACATGTTGGAGATAGGTCGATGTATCTTAACAGGCTTAGACAGTATTATTTTAATGACTCTTGTTTAGCTAGGTGGGTTTGATTCTGTAGCTGTTCTGGGAGTCTGTCTCTTTTTGTGTTCTTTATTTCCTTCCCCAGCATGCCCCTTGTATTAATGTAATCTTTTTTAGTTAATATATTTTCCTTTTTTACCAAAAAAATTCACATTAGTGGTCAATATTGATATGATAATGAGTTTTCTTAACATTAGATAAAAAAATTATTTTACAAGAAATGAGAACTAAACAATTTTTTTTGTCAGAAGACTTTAATATACTAGTAGTTTCGTTATAAATATCTTAGAGCTCAAAAATTGAGTTATTAATGTACTAAAACATTATTAATGAATATCGATATGGTTATGAATTTTCTTAACATCAAAAGATAAGATATGTTTTATAAAAAATGAGAAAATGAAACAATTCTTATCGTTGAAAGACTTTTATACATTTGTAGTTTAGTTATGATTCTATGATATTTATAGAGAAACTGTTAATGTATGAAAAATCTTTCGATGATAAAGAATTGTTTAGTTTGCTCTCGGGTTTGAAAAAAGCCTATCTTTATGAGTTTGTTTGTTCCAAGATTTTGTTCTCCGCTTTTATCTACTGTAGTTGGCTAGAAAGAAATATGACAGTTTTCCTTGGTAAGGTCCTTGATGGTGACCTTATCACTAGGAAAATAGGTAGACATGTTGGAGATAGGTTGATGTATCTTAACAGGCTTAGACAGTATTATTTTAATGACTTTTGTTTAGCTAGGTGGGTTTGATTTTGTAGTTGTTCTGAGAGGGTGTCTCCATTGGTGTTCTTTGTTTCTTTTCTGAGTACGTCCCTTGTATTAATGTAATCTGTTTTTAGTTAATATATTTTCTTTTTTGACCAAAAATTTTCACACTAATGGCGAATATTGATATGATAATAAGTTTTATTAACATTAGATAAAAAATTATTTTACAAGAAATGAGAACTAAACAATTTTTATCGTTGGAAGACTTTTACATATTAATAGTTTCGTTATAAATATCTTAGAGCTCAAAAATTGAGTTATTAATGTACTAAAAATTCACATTATTAATGAATATTGATATGGTAATGAGTTTTCTTAACATCAGAATATAAGAACTGTTTTACAAGAAATGAGAAAATGAAACAATTCGTAATGTCGAAAGACTTTTATAAATTTGTAGTTTGGTTATGAGTTCTAAGATATTTATAGCGAAACTGCTAATGTACTTTCGATGATAAGAATTGTTTAATTTTCTAATTGTGTAAAATAATTTCTTATATTCTAATCTGAAGAAATCTCATTAACATATCAATATTCATAAATAATTTGAATTTTTTTTGTTAAAAGGATAAATTTTATATCCAAGAAAATATAAATACACAATTCAAGGGGCATACCCTGGGGAAGAAAGAAAGCCAAAGGCAAAAACAAGGAAATACAATCTAGAAACAACTAGAAAACTAGTACCATCAATCTAAGACAGAATCAAGAATAGGAAACTTAACATATTGAATGTAGATAAGTCTATCTCTAATCAAGCCAATGATCTTGTTCAAAAGGAAAGAAGGATCTAGAACATTGCCAAGAAAATTCTCATGTTTCTCTCTAACCAAGTACAGTATACAAGTGTAGAGAACAGAAGCTTAACTTGAATAGCACAAATGGCATCAGAATGAGAAACATGCACAATCTAGAGAAGAAAAACCTCCCAAAAGTGGTTGTACATACCAGATTGCATCTCCTAAGTAGTTGTATCAAAATTTATGTATAACGGGACAGTTGTAGAATAAATGAGCCATAGATTCAAAACCAGAAGCACAAAAAACACAATTTAAACCTAATTAGCTGCACCAATGAGAAATTTTATCTTTGGTTGAACGCTTGTTTAAGCAAGCAAGCCTTGCTATAAAAGAGCATTTAGGAATATGACCTGCAAACCAAACAATAGGAGCCTAATGTACCTTTTACTGATGTTGAGCCAGACAATAATAAGTAGAACTGGTAGAGAAGGAACCTGATTAAAAAGCAGACCAAAGCTAGGCATCCTCATTGCCACTAGGATTGCCAAAATCCAGCCTTATACCAATGTTAGGAAGCCAGCCTATTGTCAGGCCAACACTCATTGGTTATCAAGTAACAATGTTGTTCATGTCATATTTTCAGCTATACGTTTCGGTGACACCATGTTCATGTCACCATCCTTAAAGTTTAGTTAACTTTAAGTGACACCAGCTCCAGGACATCCTTTTCCACAACATTCACGTTCACGTTACAAGTTATGTTCATGTTCATGTTCAAATGTGAAAAAGTTCTGGTTGGGTAATTAGGGGATATGCCAATAATTATGATCAAGCAAGTTACAATAACAATTTCAAGATATAAGTTAACCATGAGTTATGATCAGCTAAGATATATTCAAGTACTTTATGTAAATTTTTTTATGATTAAGTCATCAAGTGGATATGTTAAATTGTTGGACGTTTGCATTCATGACATGTGATGCTTATTAGTATGTAAGTTTACTTACTAAGTATTTCCAATATTTACTCCCTCACGGTTAGTTATGTTGCAGATGATGACGAGTAGTAGGAGTGATAGACTATCATAGCTAACTAATCTAGTAGCAGAATTCTAGGAATTTTCAGTTTATGAATAATTATAAGACCTTGGAAAAGGATTTCGTTAAGCTGCAGTTATTTCATCAGCAGTTTATGTTTTACCATGTTTTTCTACGATCAAAAGTTAGGTTTTTATTTTTGATTTATGGATTTGTCTAGGCTTTATTTTGAAGTTTAACGATAGTTATCGAGATTTATTAATTAGCTTTTATGACCATTTATTGCTTCAGCTATTTAATGTTAAAGAAATTATGTTGGGGCAAAATTAAGGTTTTCATTTAGGGATTTTTCTCAAAGTAGGTTTTCAATTGAATTGTGGATTTTGAATTATGAAAATACATGCATCTTTAACCTTCGAGAATCAAGACATTACAGAAAGACTTTTATATAACTACTAAAGTCAAATTTGCGTTGCACGTAACTAAAACCTGTAAATTCTCACGCGTTGTTTCCACTATTCAGGGTCATATTCTAACATAATATAAAAAGAATCTAGCATATGCATGCATTTTGGTTTTATCTCTGCGTAATTAAAGTTGCTAACAAAAAGATTAAATTTTTTTATTGGTGGGAAAAAAAGAATTAGCATGTTCATTTTTGTTTTTATCTAGTTAATTAAAGTTGCCAAACCAAAAGATTAATCTTTCATTGGAGATTGATTTTCATATTTTGCTACTCTAATCGTTTAATCACTTGATAGGTTAAAAATATGGTAGCATGGAAGTTAAAAGTATACAAGTTTTGTCGTTATCTTACTTCGTGAATAAATTATAAAAAAAAATTCATGCATTGAACAATTTATAATCCAAATGAAAGTGAAAGAAATAAGAAATTGCACCACCATCTCTGGGAATAAACATAAAAGATATTTTTTAATTAGAATTTATCCATCAAACAAAACTTAATTCTAATCGTAAAATTAGTAGTAAATTTAATTTAATTATAATCATATCCTTGGTTAAATTCACTAAAATAGAACTTGTGAGTGCACAATTGGATAAATTAGCGCTCACTTCAAATTAAAAAGTACTCGTACAACATTCAAGATCTCTTTGTTGTAATTACACAGAAAAAAATAATTCAAGGATATTCGCAAAAGGATAATTAAATTCCTCAAACTATATTTGACTACATTTGGTGTTATATTATGAGCAAACAAACATAATAATACGGATTTTAAGAATCTGAGAGCACTGCCGGATCCCTATTAGTTAAGTTCTTTCATGACAGCGCCTTTGAACAGAGGTTTCTCGCACTCTAGGTTGTTGCTGCTAAGACGTGGAGGACTCTTCCAGTCCACAAATGACGGTCTTGAATTAGTTCCTATCTTAGAAATTTTTCTTTCTCATTCTTGTCAGCCTGTCACACGAGAATTCTTTTATACTGGTGAAAATTTGCTACAAATGGGAAATATTATGTAAGTAACAATCAAACATATTTAAAATAAAAAATAAAATGTATTAAAATGATGTCAATTTTCAGACGTACATAAAATAATAGAAATAATAGGGAATGAAACATGCAATTGTAATCCTATTTATAGGCAAAAATGTAACATAAGCATTCAATAGTAGTACATTTACCATGTTGCTCTAATCTAATCACAATCTCTATTCAGTTAATCTACGTCATTAATTAGGGGTTATATTCCACTTATTTAAATTAGATAAAATGATTATAGATTAATCAAGATTAAAGATGCATTGTTCTTTATCACAACTTAACAAAAGTCACCAATATCAAAATGTTCTAACAACTTAATTTGAAGGATGAATGTAATTAACTAAATGTAAAATGATATGCATTTAATAGTATAATACCGAATTTGAGAAGAAAAAAAAACATCTTCTTGAAGATGGGAAAAAATCTCAAATAGAGTGAAAATATTGATCATAGCATTAACGTTGGTGGTTAGGTTATAATTTTTATGAAAAGAAAAATTACGAAAAATTATGATATATATAATTTAAAAGTCTAATGGTTAATTCATTTAAATTCTTAAGTAAATTTCATGTTACAGTGCTATTAACTATAATGAAATTATGTTCCATGACACTATCTCGTAATGCAAATTCAAGAATCGAGTCATTTTAACTTTTTAGAAAAATTGCAATGAGAAAAGTAATCGATTACTAACTAGTTAGAACTTAAAACGATGAAGTACTACACATAACTTTTTGGTTAAAAACATATGAGTAATCAATTATAATCTATACCATATGTGTAAACGTGAGGAGTATTTTGGAATTTTTGGCAATGTATTGTGTTAATGTATACATCAAAACTTTCTTGAAGTCCCTCATTTTTAATTAAACATAGCTAATATGATTTAATTCTTTGTTAAAAACTAAAAGGATGATGTAAACATATTTCTTAAGAAAAATTTACAAGGGAAAAATAAGACTTTAAAAGTTTCTCCTCTCTTAAGCCTCTTTCTAAGATACTAGTCGAAAAGTTTGTGTTTCACACGTGTTAAAATAATTTAAAATAATGTAGAAATAGAAATTAATATTAAACGTTGAAACAAATATTATTTTTAAAAGTAATTATAAATCTAAATTAATAATAATAATAATAATATGCATTCGTCTGTTTATAAAGTGTTGAAATTGCATAATATATCATTGTTATTTGAATAATGTATAAAATGATTATTCAATCATTTTTAAGATTTTATTATATTAAGAGATAATTTATCTTATTCGAAAATATTTCTCTCAATTCATTTATATGATTTTTCATGTTTCAATAACATAAATATTACATAATATTCAATTTTATAAATGTCTAATGAATAAATTATTGTTGACTAAGAAATAATCTTAAAATTCATTGAAATTTATCTTTATGGATATTTACGTTTCTAGTTGTAAAATATTATAATAAATATTTAATCTTACAAACTATTCATAAATAAATTATTATTGAATAAAAAATAATATTTCATTGTAGCTCATTATATTAAATGACAAAGTGAAATCCTCAAGTTGTATTATACTTTAAGGAGGTTTAAAGGATAAAAATGAGAATCAAAAGTTTATCTCCTTTAAACCTCTTTTAATATACTAATAAAAATGTACGTGTGTAGCACGTGATAAATCTAATTTTTTATTGCGCCGCTGAACACATTCATGTCCACGAAAAATGAAGAGAAATTACGGAAGAATATTGTCGTTTTTCACTAACTACATGCATAGGAAAAAACATATTGTTTTATTTCTTCCTTATAAAATAAAAGATAAGACACTAATTTTAATATTTATGAATCAACATTGATATTGGACTTTGAGTTAAAAAAATATATCAATCATACTCACTGGTAAAAAATAGGAGATCCTCACAAAACAACATGTTTTGCATGTTATGCATAATATGTTGGAATTATGTCCATAAGTAGGGTGTAATAACTATTTATGAGTATTTAGTTATTTCTCACACATTTTATATTATTGAATTTAATGAATGAAGGAAATTTTTACTATTAATTAAAGTGTATTTATAATTTACTCAAGTCTTGAAACTATTGTCAACGTAAGAAGAGTAAAGAGAGATTGGTCTTCCAGACAAACCCTTCTAAAATAGTTCACAACGTTATTTACAATCTTAGGATCGACAGGGCAATGGAGTCTGATTATGACTGTTAGGTTGAACGAAAGGATACCAGTCTTGGGGCATAAGAGTGGAGACTCTGACGGTTTACCTAGACATGTTATGGAATATGTTAAATAGACCAGTAATAAATTAGTTTAGAACAAAACCGTTTACCTAACTCTAAATCTAATTGTCACACATTAAGGGTATTTTCATAATTACTTTTATCCTGAAGTGAATACGAAGCTTGACTTAGTTACTTGTGATCTTTGATATGCCAAAGGAGTGAGTTCAAATTGTTGGACAATACATCGGTTGTTAGGATCGTAATTCAACTATGTTAGAATTGAGTGATTCACAGATATGAAAATTTGTTGTTAGATTGTGAAAGTAACAATATCACATTATACTTTATTGATGGGTGTGTGAATAAATTAACTTGGCCAAGTATTCAATGAAATGTGTCATTGAATAAAACTTGTGAATGGTACGAGATGATTCACTGTTATGTCTTTCTTATTCAAAATGAATAAAGGAGTTAAAGAAATAATAACAAGAGGGGTGAAATGATAATTTTATATCCCGCTCTTGTTACTAATATTCACTAAGGGTAATATGTTAAAATATTCTGTGGAATGTGAAATAAAAGAGTTTATTTGCACCAACATAAAATGTAGCGCATGAATCGGGAGTTGATTCGGCATCGAACCTATAATGGAGTCGTACAATGTCATGATTAAATAGGTTAAGAATTTATAGAGATCAATTTGATGGGTATTTAAATCCTATAGCTTTATTCATGTGGGTCCATTTGGTCTCAAGAGTGGCTCATGAGGATAGGAATAGAAGAAACAACATCAGTTAAACCTAAATGTATTTTGAGTTAAGATGTATTTCCTGAACTCATATGTGTTGGGTGTTGTCATTTTATCAGTGAGAGCAATTAATTGATGTTCAAATTAATTAATTTATTATTTTTTAATTATTTGATAATTAATAAATAAGATTGATTAATTAATTAATTGATGGAGATCAATTTAAATTTATCAATTTAGATTATTGAATTTGGACACAACATTGATTCTAGGAAGATATGCAATTTTCGACAATAGTAAAGAATAAGGGGGTGAATTTCAGAAATTACGCATATATGTGATATATGTGAAACTTTCAAAATTATTATATAAGGGATGATATTAGGGTTTCCTCCCAATCGTATGTATGGTTTTAATATTTAATATAATCAAATTAGTTGATGTAAAAAAATTTGATTTTCCGCCCACGAATCGTTCGTGGTTCAATGATTTTTTTTCAAATTTTAAAACCTGATCCAACATATTATTCATTATGCAGTGACTCATTAGAAATATAAGAATACACATTTTAGATCTTGTATATATTAGAGAATCTTAATGTTCGAACATAGTGCACATAAGATAATATGCTCACATTAAAAATTAGATGCTATAAAATATTGTTTTTGAATCTTAAAAAATAGTTTTATTTCATCAATTTGTCACCTTCCTAAGAAATAATTATATCATTAATAGATTGTTAGAAAATATATCAATATCTTTCTCTAAATTTATTTGTATGAATTTTATGTTGCTAATAACATATATGTTACATAATATAAATTTTATAAATTACTAACGAACAAATTATTATTAAGTAAAAGATAGATATTCCTAATATATAAAAATATATCTTGCAATTGACTTTAACGGACATTCACATTTCTAGTTACATGATATTATCAACATAATTAATTCACAAACTATTTATAGAATTATTTAAGGGAAGTAAGTAGAAAATATGTGAAATGTCTATTATGTATGATATTTTAAGGGGGTTTAGATGGCAAAAAGGGAAATCAAAAGCTTATCCCCTTTAAACCCATTTCAATATAACTAATCAAAAAACACGTGCTTCGCACGTGTTAAACCAATTTAAATATTTAAATTTAAAACTAATATTAACGTTAAAATAAATACATTATTTGAAAATTTGTAAGAAATCTAAACTAAAAATAAAATAGTAATAATAACAAATGCATTAGCATGTTTATAACGTTGAAACTGTACTATAATATAGCAATCCTCCTTGAATATCATTGAAAATGATTTTATTTGATCACTCTGTCATATTTTCAATAAATAATTATCATATTGAGGAATAGATTCTCTTATTAAACATATATTAATACATTTTGTAATTCTATTTATATGAATTTTTATGTTTCTGATAATATTAATATTATAAAATATTTAAATTATTTAAATTATTATTGATAATAAATATTTGATGAATAAAATATTTTTCTTATGTATGAATATTCACGTATCTAACTACATTATACTATAAAATATTTAATTTAACTAACTATTAATAAACGAATTATTATTGAATAAAAATAAACTTTCATTTAAGAATTAAATGAGAAAATGTGGAATATCTCATTTGTACTATATTTTAAGAAATTTTAAAGGGTCAAAAGTAAAATAAAAAATTTCTCTCATTTAAGGCCCTTTTAATGTAGTATAAATAAATAAATATAGATTAAGATTAGTTTTGTTGTAATTTCTTTAATACTCAAACAACTCAATATTTCTTAAAAACAAATCACATATTATTAATAAATATATATGTGCTAATAAGTTATTTTAAGATTGGAATATAAAATATTATTTTACAATTAATAAGAAAGTTAAACAATTTTTACCGTTGAAAAACTTTATACACTAGTAGTTTAGTTGTAATCACTTTAAGACTTAAATACCCCAATATTATTGACGGAATGTTTAAATTAATGATGAACTTTAACTTTCAAATGAGTTTTTCTTGGATTTGCATTAAGAAAATATTTTACAAAAATAAAAAAAAATTAACAATTCTTACAGTCAAAAGTGTTATGTATTAGTAGTCTGGTAGTAATTGTTTGGATACTCAAATACCTCAATATTTATTGACAACTAATGCATATTTTTTATGAGTATTGATATGCTAATGAGTTTTTCTTATATTAATAGTGTGGTTGTAATTGGATGTAAGGATTTGATGAAAGTGAATGGAAATGTAAAGATAGAGAAGGATTATTTGGAAAAAGCTTATCTCTCATACGAGTTATGTTTAAATTTAATGTTTGCTGTTATAGAAAGATTAATTTAGAGAAAAGTGAAATTAAATGGATTAAATTAGTTATTATAAAGTATAATGGTGTATCTTTTTAAAATCTTAAAAGTATAGGAATATGATTCGTATTTTAGGGTATTATATATACAGAGAAAAATTTTGACCGGAAAAACAAAATATAGTATTAGGAGGACGAGAGTCATAGCTGCATAATGTTTTGAGCTCTCCTTGTGGGCATGATATGTTTCCACCTAAAGTAATATCCGACTGTTGGGTATGATTTGTCATCCTGTGTTCAAATTGGATAGATAGCGGGCGGAGACAGATTATGTTGGGTGTCTTTGAATCCTTAGTTAATTAAATTTGACAAAAAGTAAAAGGTATGAAAGAAACGATGAAAAGTTGCATTCTTAATGATTGGGATCGAGACTTTGAGAAGTGGGAGGACAGAGAAAAAATGGAGGTTAAGTTTGATGGACTTTGGTGGGTAGTGGGATGGTTAATTAATTAGATTGGCTTCCAAGACAAGGGAAATCATTTTGAAGGAGCCAAAAAGAAAAATATAAAGTGTCAGGCCAGACATTATGTTCCTGCTCACGGTCGCTATGCCTATGATTGATAAATTTTTAGGGTCTCGTTAAGGCATAGTTCAAGATAAACGTTGTTTCCGTCCTTGAAAAGCACTGCAGTCTGCAGAGCATCAAATTACTTATGCTGCTCGTAAATCGTAATGAAGAAGAACGCAGCTTAGAAATAATATTAAGCGGTGCATGTGGTGGTGTTGAATGAGGCACAGATAAAGAGCTCGGGTTGTTTCAACTTGTAATGTTTAAAAAGGTCAGAAACTAGCCATCTTCTAGGTACTGATCGCTCCACTTAGCTGCTTAAACTTCCGAAACTATCATCATCCTCCTCCGTCATTTTCTGAATAAGTAGAAAGTAAGTGATTGGGAGCATCTGAGGCAAAGATGAAGAAATATCTGCACTTGTTGGTTTTGATATGTGCAGCTGGGATGCACATTACCTCCTCTGTTACAGACTCTCATGATGGTAAAGTAAACTCGTTCTTCTTCATTATTACTATTATACATAAGATCAGATCAAGCATCTAGCAGACTAGATAGTAGTTGATGGAGATTAAGCATTTTCATTGGTTAGAAATGATGTTGGTTTGGTGCAGCTGCTGCGCTCCAGTCATTAAAAGATCAATGGAAAAACATTCCGCCAAGTTGGGGAAGCTCAGATGACCCTTGTGGTGCACCCTGGGAAGGAGTCACCTGCAACAATTCCAGAGTCACGGCTTTGTATGTTCAACTTTCTAATCTTAGTTTATCTATCATTTTCATTTTGTTTCTAGCGGCATGCCTATTTATTTTCTTATTTGTTCCTTTCTTTCTTTCTTTCTTTCTTTCTTCCTTCAGGAGATTATCAACTATGGGACTCAAAGGCAAACTTAGTGGTGATATTGGAGGCCTCACTGAATTGAGATCCTTGTGCGTTTTATCTATCTGATCTTACTTACTAACAGTAGTAACTGTACTAAACTTCACTTGGAGCATATATATTCCAATCCAATTATGTTACTTCATTGAAATCATACGACTTCGTCTTTCAGACGCATCTAATTTTCTATTTCAGGGACTTGTCATTTAACCAAGGTCTCACGGGCTCTCTCTCCCCACGTTTAGGAGATCTACAAAATTTGAACATCCTGTAAGATCTAATATGCCAACTTATTCAACGCTTGCCTACAAATGTTTCATTCATTGAACTTCATGCTCAATTAATTTTACAACATGGAATTTTTGGTCCTCAACTTTCAGAATTCTAGCCGGTTGCGGCTTTAGTGGTAATATTCCAGATGAATTGGGCAATCTTGCAGAGCTATCCTTCCTGTAAGAATTGGAAAAACAATACCATTCTTTCTACTGCAGGATTTCTCTTTATTTTTTTCTTTCTTAAAGTAAATAATGGTCCTCCTTTCTTAGGGCTTTAAATTCCAACAACTTCACGGGTAAAATACCTCCTTCTTTGGGTAAACTTTCCAAACTCTATTGGCTTGACCTAGCAGACAATCAGTTGACAGGGTCTCTGCCAATTTCAACTTCCACTTCACCAGGCTTGGATCTTCTTTTGAAGGCTAAACACTTGTGAGTAGTTAGTTTATATATATCTATATCTATATATTTTTTGAGTATCCGATCAACCTCACCCTTACCTTTTACTGCAAAAGGTCATTTCGATAATAGACTAATTTTGGGAACTTTCAGTCATTTCAATAAGAACAAGCTATCAGGTCGAATTCCACCTCAACTTTTCAGCTCTGAGATGGTATTAATACATGTGTAAGTCGTCATTAATTCTTGATTTACTTTTTCCCACTTTATATTCCATCATTCAATTTATTCTAACTCTTTGGTGATCTTGAACACAGATTATTTGATGGAAATCAATTTTCAGGGAGTATCCCACATACACTAGGACTTGTTCAAACCCTTGAGGTTCTGTGAGTAAATATCACTTTATATTTAATCTCTACGTCTCCTACTTCCTAAATTGTACAACTACTCTTCTCTCTCAAATTTGCTGAAGTTGTTTCAATATGGAACAGTCGGCTTGATCGAAATACTCTAACAGGAAATGTCCCATCAAACATGGTCAACCTTATAAACATCAACGAATTGTGGGTATTCATCTTTTAATTAGCATGTTACAGTGATGTTTCTTCATTGCCATCTTGTTGATTTCTAATCCTTATCTTCCTGATCCTGCTATGGTCTCTTTCAGGAATTTCGCCCACAATGACTTGACAGGCCCTTTGCCAAATTTAACTCAGATGAATGCACTCAGTTATGTGTAAGTATGGCTTAAATTATGGAGTTACGATCTCCAATTTTTCTCCAACTTCTTTCATTTCTCATGATCAACTGTTTTACCTTACAGGGACCTCAGCAATAACTCCTTTGACCCATCACCAGCCCCAGTTTGGCTCTCAAGTTTACCATCTCTCACCACCTTGTAAGTTCTTAGAAGCTAACAAGTGAAAATCTTCTCATGTTCTGAGCAAACCCTTTCAATGGAAACTTTTTAAAGAGTTTATTTATATATTTGATACATAACATAAAAAATTTGTTCTCTGCTTGGTCTCAGGATCATTGAATACGGGTATATACAAGGATCAGTGCCCCAAGAACTCTTTAGTTTACCACAGTTACAACAAGTGTAAGTTTTTTACTCAATACAAAGTACTCTATCAAGATATCAATATGACTTTCAGAAATTCTCGATTTAATTCAATGTAATTACTCACAGGAAACTAAGAAACAATGCATTGAACGGGACATTGAACATGGGTGAGAGCATTAGCCCACAACTGCAACTTGTTGATTTGCAAAATAACCAGATTTCCTCAATTACGCTTAGTTCGGGATATACCAAAACTTTAACGTGAGACAGTTTTGGCTCTTAGTATTCACTTTGGACTAATATCATGTACTTTTTGACTGACTATTCTTCCTGTTATTATAATTGTTATGCATTTTAGACTGATAGGAAATCCAGTATGTACCACTGCCCTGTCGAATACAAATTACTGTCAGCTTCAACAACAACCTACGAAGCCGTATTCTACCAGCCTCTCTAACTGTGGCAGCAAATCGTGCCCCCTTGACCAGAAGCTGAGTCCTCAGAGTTGTGAATGTGCTTATCCATATGAAGGGACTTTGTATTTCAGAGGACCCTTATTCAGGGAGTTGTCCAACGTGACTTTGTTTCATTCACTGGAAATGAGCCTTTGGGTGAAACTTAGTCTCCCTCCTGGTTCGGTTTCTATTCAAAACCCTTTCTTTAATGTTGACGACTATCTTCAGGTGGAGCTGTCACTGTTTCCACCCACAGGAATTTACTTCAATAGGTCAGAGATACAGAGGATTGGGTTTGACTTGAGTAATCAAACTTACAAACCTCCTCCAGAGTTTGGACCTTATTACTTTATTGCCTCTCCTTATGGTTTCTTAGGTAAGTTAGTTTCTTGACAGAAGAATGTATAATTCCATTGCCACAATAAAACATAATGAACTGATAATAAGAGCACAAAATATCTTAAGCTCCACGCGAAGGAACTTCTCTTAGCTCCAGCATGGTGATTGGGATAGCAATTGGCTGCACCATTTTGGTTCTGGGGCTCATTGGGGTTGGAGTGTATGCTATTCGTCAAAAGAAACGTGCAGAAAAAGCCATTGGACTGAGTAGGCCATTTGGTAAGTGTTGTCACTGATAATTGGTTTTGCTATATCATTCAAGGAGTTTGCATATAGGGTATAGCGGGGAGATGATATTAACTCAAGAAATTTGTTGGGCTTAATACCACTGTTGTTGCTTTTGTTTCAGCTTCCTGGGCACCAAGTCGCAAAGATAGTGGTGGTGCACCACAGTTAAAGGGAGCAAGATGGTTTTCTTATGATGAGCTCAAACGATGCACCAACAATTTCTCTGAAAGCAATGAGATAGGTTCTGGAGGCTATGGCAAGGTGAGTGAACAAGGTTTTTTCTTAACCTTTTAAAACTTGCTCCTTTGAGTACACTGTCTGTCATTACTTGTTCTCCTGTGCTCTCTAGGTTTACAGAGGAATGTTATCAGATGGCCAAATTGTTGCGATCAAAAGAGCTCAGCAAGGATCAATGCAGGGTGGAGCTGAGTTCAAGACCGAAATTGAATTGCTTTCACGAGTTCATCACAAGAATCTTGTTGGGCTTGTGGGATTTTGTTTTGAACAAGGTGAACAGATGCTTGTATATGAATTCATGCCAAATGGATCACTTAGGGAATGCTTATGCGGTGAGTTCACCTTTTCTCAATTAGCCAGAATATTTATTGCTGGTCGAGCCCGATTTAATTCTGATCATTTACCTTTGAAATTAATGACTCATAAATCTATATACATATATATAGGGAAATCAGGAGTTCATCTTGATTGGAAAAGAAGACTGCGCATCGCACTTGGATCAGCTAGAGGACTAGCTTACCTACACGAGCTTGCAGATCCTCCTATAATCCATAGAGATGTTAAGTCCACCAATATTTTGCTTGATGAAAATTTAACTGCAAAAGTCGCAGATTTTGGATTGTCTAAACTTGTATCAGACAGTGGGAAGGGTCATGTTTCTACTCAAGTTAAAGGCACGCTGGTAAGTAAGGACGATGATTTTTTTTTTAGGGTTCCTTTCCTTTTTTCAATTCAGTATCCCTCATTCTGGAATTCCATCATCTGTGCAGGGTTATCTGGATCCTGAATATTACATGAGTCAGCAATTGACTGAAAAGAGTGATGTGTACAGCTTTGGAGTGGTTATGTTAGAACTTATAACTGCGAAGCAACCAATTGAGAAGGGAAAGTACGTAGTGCGTGAAGTGGGAATGCTAATGAGTCGTAAGAGTGATGAGGAAGAAGATCATCAGTATGGAATGAGGGAGATAATGGACCCAGCAATTAGAAACGTGACAAGTAATCTAATTGGATTTGGGAGATTCTTGGAGTTGGCCATGCAATGTGTTGAAGAAACAGCTGCAGACCGTCCAAGCATGAGTGAAGTAGTGAAGATAATCGAAACCATTTTACAGAGTGATGGTATAAATACGAACTCAACAACATCTGCATCCTCATCTGCAACAGATTTTGGAGTTTTAAAACCTCTTCATAATAAACATCCTTACACCGATGCTTTTCCCAGAAAGGATGTTACCGACAGCAGCAGCAACGCTTTTGATTATAGCGGCGGTTACACCCTCTCTGCAAAAGTGGAGCCCAAATAGCTACTATAATTTTGCATCCACTACTTCAGCAACTATTTTTTGTAGAGACCCGAAGTCACCATATTTTAATTGTGTTTTATTTGTATTCTTAGGCCTCAAGTTTACAGGGTCCATTGCTATGAATGATTTAGCCAAGTCAATGACTCAAGGCAATTGGGATATCCTAAACATGTAGTATATATGTTTTATGAACGCTTACCATCACTGCATCTGCATGCTTATTTTTTTATCCACCGTATAAGTACTGTTAGTATTCTGAAATTTGGTCTCACTTTTTAAAAATCTTTAAATTTTAGTCCATTTTACATGTTAAGATTTGGGCTACTTTTCCCAAATCTCCTATCCATTTTGCTCTAACTACGACGAAAAATTTAACTTATAACATTGTTGAATGAAAAGTAATGCAAGAAATTTAATTGGCATTATTAAATAAAAATGATTAATTTTGTTAGCGTAGCGGATGCCATTGCCGAGAACCCAAAGATCAATGTTGAAGTGCCCAACTACATGGCCGGGTATTTGTAGAGTATATGTCAAAAATATGTTGTTGAAATTTTATTTATGTGATCTAAGTGAAATAAACAATTTAATTTCTGGTTTAGTACAGTAAGAATATTGTATTTTGATTTTATTGGTTGTCATTAAAGAAAAATGGTCAATTTATAACCAATGAATAATATATACAACATTGTCTTGGGTATCAAATTCTCTAAATAATGAATAATCTAACTATTATCATATATAACTTTCCCGACAGCTTTACACAATAAAAATATCTTACATTTTTAATATATTCTAAACTTTCTCTTACCAAACATAAAAATCTTATAAATCTATTGTCATATCTTACCATTAACATTTGCTGGAACTTTTCCAACATTATTTTTCGAATCTTTGTATATCAGACGTACGAGCCCTACGGCCTAGGGTCAATCGAAGCAGTGGGGTTTTAGACGGTAGCGCAAGAGGAACAATTGCAAGTTTTGGGTACAAAGGCGCAAACACCGTAAGGCTTGTTAGGAAGCTGGCAATCTATACCAAAGCAACAGGGCACGGTTGCACAGTTGTTTAGATCAGAGCAGCACTTGCACAGTAAACATAGCTGGAAGGCCGCAAGCTGCCTCCTCCGTCGTTCTAAGGCATCATATTGTGCATGACTATTACCCTCAACCACCAACACCCTGTACTCCGTCTCACCGGTGGGTTCTAATTTCCCTGTCAATGGCATCTCTTCAACTTCAACTGCATGGGTACGCATCCCTGCATATATATAGTAGGTAAATTCGATTTAGATTCAGTGTTGTACATCAACATATGAAAGAGAAGAAAATTGAGGAGTGACTATCAGAATTTGACTTACTTGCACTGATGGTGATGAATTGAGCAATGAAGATGATAAAAATTATAGACTTTACGAACTTCTTGATTCTGAAACCATCCATGCTAAGCTCTCGCACCTCCACAAAGACGCAGTAGACAAAATGGAGAGTTGATTAGAGATTTGTGGTGAAAAGAGTTGCGGGAGAGCTTTGTAGCTGTAAGTGGGCCAAATGGATTAGTTTGCTTCTCCATACTAAATTGTACTATGTAAATGGTGAACTACGTCGTTAAGAGTAACGTATCAAATGGAATACGTAACGTCTAAAGACGGGTCTATGTGGCACTTATGTGGAATAACGTTTATCGGTGCGTGATAATGAAAAAACGTCTGTAAAGGACGCTCCCATTTTATAAAGGTGGCGATCCCATTATATGAAGATAGGTATTAAATGTTGTATTTCATCTTCGAGTTTAGTGACAAAGATTCGAATGTCTTTTCTTGCTTGGGAACAATCTGGGGGTTATGGCTAGTAGGATTAGGAAAAGGTTGGTTACACTGTGATGGGAAGATCTCCTTGAAGATGTAGCCACCTTACAAGTCTTGGAAGTGCCTCCTTTGACCGCCCTGGGCGTGGCTCCTCATGCCACTCCAAGGGGAACCCCGGAGGTGGCTCCTCATGCCACCATGGGGGGAACCCCAAGGGTGGCTCTCCATGCCGCCTGGGAGAACCCTGAGGGTACGGCTCCCCATGCCACGAGGGGAACCTCGAGGGTGGCTCCCCATGCCGCCACGGGGGAACCTCGGGCACAATTTTCTATGTTGCATCGTTTTAGGGATGTGACACATTTTAGGCATGGTGTCACGTTTTTAGTGTGTGACCACATTTTGAGCGTGACTCTTATTGGCGTCAGTTTCTGTCTAGACACGCATTTGACATGCGGTTGTAAAGGATGTGTGTATAGTCCTCACTTGACCCTATCTATAAAAAGGGGTCCCTAACACCATTATTGGGGCAATCACTTCTCATCAATCCCAAGATCAAACACTGGGAATATTCTCTCTTCGAGTTTCTCACCTACCTTAGAGTCTTAAAGGCATTTGTCACCTTTCAACGGCTGCCTAAGGTTGCTTGCCATTCACCCTCTGACCACCAACTCCCACATTCTCAGGCATATTTGGCATAGAACTAGATTACTCATACATACATCACCCTAAACCCTGAAACATTTTAGCGACTCCACTGGGGAGTGATATGTCTACCATCTACTTCTTTCTTCGAGTATGGCTGGACGTTGTAGAATCACAAGAGCTTCTTCTTATTTGGAAGGAGAGAATGCTAACCCAACCATTGAGAACCATGACATGGAAGATGCTACTTCTATGGAGAGAATCAACCTCCCCACCATTACCGTTGCTACAATGACGACGGCTGAGCAGACCAACGCCACTAGAGAGCTTCAGGCCTCTAACGTTAAGATTCGTACCCTTCTGAGTATGTTGATTGCTCTCCTCACAGGTGCTCAAAACCCTCCTCCACTACCACATGTCGCTCATATCGTCCCTCCTCACGTGGTAAACAAAACTGACTCGGACAGACAGATTCTAGCTGTAAATCCTAGGGGCTCGTCTGGGTCAGGAACGGCAAACAATGACCAAAATGCGGGTCACTCGAGTATCCCCACCAATGTTATCATTTTACTGACAGCCTTCCTGGCAACCTTCACACGTCCCACGTCAACACATGACGTCCTGGTTGATGGCACTGACACTGGCCCTTTCGTTACCAGGGAGACACTACAGAAGATGTTAGATATAGAGCGTATCAAAGCCTCTCTAAGCGAGAGGATAGTAGACTTTCTTCCCCCTTACCCATGTGAGCTAGCCATGAAGCCATACATGTCTAACTATGTACCCCCAAAGTTCTATAAGTATAATGGGAAGGACAGATGTGCTAGGGAGCACATTATACGCTTCATTAATGGGGCTCGCATGAATGTGACAAGCCCTTGAGGCTGAGGGAGTTTTCAAAATCACTCACTGAACTGGCATACACACGGTACATCAATCTAGTGCCAGGATCAGTTTTGACATGGTCTCATATGATTTCTGCCTTCATGACAAAGATTTTTGTGTCTTGAGGAAAATATGAGCATTCACGAGTTGGGGTGTGAACGTCAAAAGAAAGATGAGGACATGATGACTTACGTTTGACGGTTCAAAGACAAAGCATTGGATTTCCAGGAAGAGTGGAAAGAGGAAGACTTGTTGAAGATGTGCATCTACGGAATGGTGAATGACTATAGAGTGCATTTGGAAAACCTCAACATCGCCACTCTTTCACGCCTCCACGTACCTTCTCAACGCACCAACACTTCGGTGTCCAGTCCAAAGGTTATGGAGAAGGGTGAGCGCGGGGGGCTAACATGGAAGCCTGTAAGATACACGCCACAAGTAGCCATGGCACAACCCCAAGGACGAGGTGCAAAACGGGACAGAAGCGAAAGGGATGATCCACCACATTTCCCCTGCTTCATGGATAAGGTGGAAGCGATGTTGGATGCCTGGGTCAAGGATAAGGTTGTGCGGAGACCTTGGGTGGAAAACTTTCCCACCAGAGAAGAAATGGAAACACCTCGGTATTGCCGCTTCCACCGAGACACCACTCACGCAACCAAAGATTGCAAAACTTTGAGACGGATTTTCCATGACAAGTTTCAAAAAAGGGAGATCATTAACGTGAACATAGAATCCGTGGGGAACCAGAATTTCCCTTCACACGCTACATGACCACTGTGACAAGATGTGGTTGATATGCTACAAAACCCGAGGAGTGGTACGTTAAGTACAAAGGCAATCATGTTCTGTAAAGTCCAAATATTATGTACTCGGAGTCACAATACGCATGTTTATTTATGAAATTCCAATTCTAGAAATTACAACTATTTGTCTATGTGCATGCTTGTACGAATAAGAAAGGCCACATGAGACCACCTCTATTGCTGATATAAAATCAAACGCTTCAAGTCATACCGACGATGTTCAACTTTAAGTGCCTAAATAAACTATCATGTTTAGCATTGTTTTGTTACTTCAACTTTTGTGATTATTATAATAGCCCGAAAACTTATAACGGGACCGTCATCCTGAAATACGTGTAAGACATTTCAGCGAAGTTAGTTCTTGGAACGCCTTTAAGGCATTTCAGCAAAGATTGATCCTGAAACACTTTTAAGACGTTTCAGCAAAAGTTGTTCCTGGAATGCATTTAAGACATTTCAGCAAAGATTGTTCCTGAAATGCATCTAAAATGTTTTGATAGAGTTTGTTCCAGAAATACGTGTAAGACATTTCAGTGAAGTTTGTTCCTAAAACGCACTTAAGATGTTTCAGCAAAACTTGTTCCTGGAACGTGTTTAAGACGTTTCAGTAAAGTTTGTCCCTTAAATGCAATAGAAACATTTCAGCAAAGGTAGTTGGACGGAACTTAGCCACGGTTGCAAATCCCTTCAAAGCGTAACTTGGCCGCCATAATGTGTTTGAAATACACAAGTTGTTACAATTGTTTACTTCGCTCGTTATCACAGAATAGGACCCTTGTCGTGTAGATTAAATCTAACTTAGAGATTTATTATGAATATGCTCATGTTAAAAGTCATATGTAAGAGTGATGTATGTGCAAAGTTCAGTTGCATGATAATGAGGCATGATAATGGTTCGAAGTAGGAACGAATGAGCATGTCTGATGAAAATTCAAAGTATGAACTGAATCATGATAACACTTGAAGTATGGATGGGTACATAGCCATTTAAGCATGACCATTACGGATAGTCGAATATGCACGCGCCTCCTCAGGCAACTTGGTTATATATTTTTAGTATGTGTGCGCCTTTTTAGACAGTATCATGCAGGTTCCTACGCGTATGCGCTTTCACAAGTCGAATAGTCTACAGACACTCTAACATGTGCACCTGCCGCCGAGCCATTTCTTGATGAACTTTGCCCTGGTTAGTTATCTCAATATCAGAAAGTCTTGGTACATTTGTTCATGATTTTAACGAATTATCTACAATAATGATTATGAACACATCATTGAGCTGCATCTGTCATATACAAGCATGATATAGGTATAAAAAAATAATATATTGATTCACCATATTCACTTATCATGATACTTTGGTATTTGGCCACACAGTATGAACATGCAAATGATGCATATATTATCATGTATATTCACTCGTCAATATACTTTGGTATGCGTGCTAACATTTGAGCTTGAGGTTGTGCATCGTTGGTGCATGTATTTTCTTCAGCCTATTCGTTTAGTTGGAAACACATCAAAGCTTCAGTGAACACTTTGATGGGGTGGCATTTTTTTTGGAAAATGTGAGTATTTCTCTAGATGCCATTTGCTTCAAATTGAAATAAAAAAAATTCTTAATGAAAATAAGAGAATGATCTTGGCCGGCTAACTTTACAGAGGAGGAGAGCTCCCATGCCACATCCCGTCCAAAGAGAGGTTGTGGCATCTCATCCATGGGAGGACGTGACGCAACGCCACGTCCATTGGACGAGGCGTTGTCGCATGCCCCGAGGCGAGACGCAACACCTCGTTCAAGGCGTAGACGCAGGACCTCATTCAGCGCCTTTGAACGAGGTGTTCTTGCACTCCTCGTTCGAGGCGCTGTCACACGCCTCGTTCGAGGTGAGATGCAGCTCCTCATTTGAGGCGATGTGACACGCCTCTGAGCAAGGCGTTCTCACACACCTCATTAGAGGGATTGTGTCATACCTCATCTTCAATGAGGTGCCGACATGCATCTCGAGTGAGGCTCTCCGCCTCATTCGAGGTATGATGAAACTGTGGGGAGTTTCCTAAAATTCATTTACACATAAATTATGGTAGACACAATTTTTTTATGATTTGATGTCTATAGTTATTAGAGACAAAAAAGAAGACATATGTCCTACGAACAAGTGCGAAAGACGCAGGCAGCATTCAAATCAGAAAATATGTTCAAGCTTGATTGTTGTGCCCTCAACCTTGAACAGGGGGTTAATGTAAATGGTAAGCCACGTCGTTAAGAGTAACGTATCAAAGGAAACATGTGACGTCTAAAGATAGGTCTATGTGGCACTTATGTGGAATAACGTTTATCGGTGCGTGATAATGAATACGTCTGTAAAGGATGCTCTTATTTTATAAAGGTGACGATCTCATTATATGAAATTAGATATTAAATGTTGTACTTCATCTTCGAGTTTTGTGACAAATATTCAAAGATCTTTTCTTGTCTGGGAACAATCTCAAGGTTGTGGTTTGGTAGGATTAGGACAAGGTTCGCTATACCGTAATGGGAAGATCTCCTTGAATGATGTAGCCATCTTACAAGTCTTGAAAGTGCTTCTTTTGTACTTCCTTGGGAGAACCCCGAGCTCGACTCCCCATGCCACTCTGGGGGGAATCCCAGAGGTGGTTCCTCATGCCACCCTAGGGGAAACCCTAAGGGTGGATCTCCATGTCGCGATGGGAGGAACCTCCGGCGCGACTCCCCATGCCACCTGGGGGGAACCCCGAGGGTGGCTCACCATGCCACCACGAGAGAACCTCGGAAGTGGCTCCCCATGCCACCCAGGGGGGAACCTCGGAAGTGGCTCCCCATGCCACCCAGGGGGGAACGTCGGAAGTGGCTCCCCATGCCACCCTTGGGGGAACCTCGAGGGTGGCTCTCCATGCCGCCCTAAGGGAAACCCTAAGGGTGGCTCTCCATGCCACCATGGGGGAAACCCGGGGCGTAGTTTCCCATGCAACTTTGGGGGGACCTTGAGGGTGGCTCATCATGCCGCCACGGGGGAATCCTAGGCGCGGCTCCCCATGCCGTCACGGGGGAACCCCGGGCGCAATTTCCTATGTTGCATCATTTTAAGGATGTGGCACATTTTAAGCATAGTATCACGTTTTTAGTGTGTGACCATGTTTTGAGCGTGACTCTTATTGGTGTCAGTTTCTGTCTGGACACGCGTTTGACATGCGGTTATAAATGATGTGTGTGTGGTCCCCACTTGACCCCATCTATAAAAAATGGTCTCTTGCACCATTATTGGGGCAATCACTTCTCGTCAATCCCGATATCAAACATTGAGAATATTCTCTCCTCGAGTTTCTCACCTACCTTAGAGTCTTAAAAGCGTTTGTCACTTTCCGATGGATGCCTAAGGTTGTCTGTCATTCACCTTCCGACCACCAATTCCCATGTTCCCAGGCATACTTGGCATAGACTATATCACTCATACATACATCACCCTAAACCCCGAAACACACTACATAATACAACCTAAATAACGGTTGAGTTGGTGTTACAGGTTACCCGTAACTTTCCTAAAATTCAATGTTTAATTGTGATTGAAAAAAAAAACTAACTGTGACATTAAGCTGTTGGGAGTTTACACAATCATTCCTCAGAGGAGCAAATTACACTAACATTCCTCATAGGAGCAAATTACACTAACATTCTTTATACTTTGAAATTAATTACGTAAATGTTTCTTTTACTTTCAATACTACACAACTCTTCTATCGATTGTGTGAAATATCAAAATAACATTCCATTCTTTATCGATAGTGTGAAATATTAAAATAACATTCCCTTCTTAATGTTTCAATATTTCTCTGATTATTTTAAATTCATCTCAAAATAAGAAAAAAAATACTCTAGACGTATTCTCAAACACTTGACATATACGGGCTATAATTTATTTACAATAAATTGGGAAATATGACAAAAAAAATAGTAATCTACTACTGTGAATTTTCTTATGGAAATGACAAGTGGAAGCATATCATGAATGAAGAAGTTGTACTACTTCATCGCTCAGATTGTAAACAAAAAAATTCATTCGAATTGTGACTCTCATTTGTTTGACCCGAGTGTCACACTGTCATTGTTGACCTACGGGTGCCCTTTTCTTCATTTTACTCAAATATTTATAACATATTATATTATGCTATATCATATTAGTATATTTATATTAAATAACGCATTAATTAACTAATAATAAGATACAAAACATAAATAATTAACACATACAATTATATAATACTTAGCTTTGTCAAAACATATATAATTAGTACAAAATGATTATAACTGATGTTAATAATAATATCAAATTTACAATATACATTTATATTATATATCAATAGGGTGTCAACAGCGTTAAATATTATTATATATCAATTATCATTTGAATGATATTAATAATACGTTGTATTGCTAATAATAATATACAATAATTAATTTTATACAAAACCTTTTTAGAAATATACTAATAATAACAAGAAAACATTAATTGTAACATAAGTAGGAACAAATACAATTAAATAATGAAAATATTACTCATCTTCTCTAGATGGCATTTTAGTAATGGTAATCTTTAATTTTGATTCTTAAATTAAGTAAACACAAATAAACACATTATGGTTTATTTTGGTTCTGATGGTTAAGCTACGTAAACATACTTATTTGAACATGATGATGATTTTGAACCATTTCAAAATCAGAATGGCTCTGAGCCCAATCTCATTATGATTCTAAAGTAAATGCACCATATGTATTGACTACAGTGCATGGCATTTCTGACATTGCTAATCCAACTCTAATCCTTCCAGTCAAAAGCCACCAAATTATTTTCAGGCATGTATATGCATCCGTCCAAGTCTTGTCATTGTATTTGTCGAAAGTGGAATGGAACCGAGGAGTTTATGCAAATACAAACTACATAGCATTTTTCTAACCAACCTAAATGTAACTTCAAGAGCAGATGCTCTAACAATAAAAGAAGCCAAGATTAAGGGGAACGTGAAGAATCTCAACTTAAACCTCTGAGATTAGAAGTTCTCATATTTATAGACACCCAATTCTTTGTAACTAATCTTTATGAAGCTAAAGATTAACTTTTACAAATGGAAGGTTCAGAATCTGTTTGTTGTTGACTAAGCTGAGAGAATCTCAGGTGGACTGAATAGTATGAATTCAAAATCTGTCTACCTATAAGTTATTTCCTCTCTAACTTATGAATTCAAGAAAAATGGAGAAACTGTTTAGGAAGCAATGAGGTCAAAAGGTATTGTGACGACAAAAGCCTGACGTATTTCCCTTTGCGTGGAACCAGTAAAGGTCGTTATTCTAAGGAAGCACCACATTTCTAAGGTTCTGCTTCATGGTGAAATAAGAGGAAAATAGAGTGCCTGCGCGGGCGTGTGAGCCTGTGTATGATAGAGGGAAAGACGGGAAAGAAGTGGAAGGATAATCGGAGGAAGAGCTCACTGGTGAATTGCTATTGACAAACTGCCATATTGGTCAGTGAGAGTGTCAGTTGGCGATGAGTACAGCTGAGTTCAAACTGAAAAGAGTCAGTGCGGGGTAGCAAGAGCAAACTTGTCCATGATTGTACAGGTAAAAAAGAGTTATCCACACGTGCTATACACCAAACACTGAATAGTTCATAACAAACTCTCGAACATAGTTGAATTTTACAAAGTATGATCCTTATAAGAGGTAAACGCATAGTTTTGAATGGGGGAGAGAGGGAACAAATTAGATAGAATTGGTGAACTGGAGTGGTATGGGCAAAGAATGTGAAAGATAATCTTTGATTCCAACAACGAAACCAAAAACACATGCTAAGACTCCAACAAACTATTACTGTAATTAGGCAGAAAATGAAGGATAAAGAGCATTTCTTTAACAAATAATTCCTAGCTAGAATCGATATAGGACTTTTACATGGATGAGTTGATGACTGCTAGCAAAATGACGGGCTCTATCTACAAACTACAATATCTTATCTTATATAAACCAGTATCTTGGTCTCAACTAATGGAAGAGCATAAAGATGGAAGCAAAGTATTAGGAAGTAAATTAGCAAATCTGGTTCAGCTCGATGGTCCTGAAGATTTCCAGTTCTGCGGAGGCTCTAGATTTCAAGAAAAGCCCATTATTAATATATTAAAGAACAACCAGCCGTAAGTCCATAAGGGAGAGCCGGGACAAAAGCAACAATAATCCATTAAAAAGTAAACATGTCATGCAGTAGAAATCAATCAACTAATTGATAGAAGTAAAATTTAAGTAACAACAGAATTCAATAAACAACGAGAAACTGGGTCATGGTCTTTTCACATGATAACATGAAATCAACTTATCCTAGGGATGGTTCTATCTGAAACCTTATAACCATTCATTTGTTCAGTTGACTCAACTAAAAGAATTAAATGGAAAAAATTCAAACCTAAACAAGTTCAATGTATGCCATGGGTGCATTATCCCCTCGCCTGGGCAGTGTTCTGATTATTCTTGTATACCCTCCGTTTCTCTCCCCATACCTATCCGGGACCTCTGCAAATAAGGCATGGACGATCTGCTTTTCATAGATGAAACCTAGCGCTTGTCTCCTCTTGTGGAGAGACCCATCCTTTGCCAATGTGATCATTTTGTCAACATACTTCCGAACAGCACTTGCCCTTGCTCTAGTGGTTTTGATCCGACCATGCTTAAGGAGCTGAGTAGTAAGTCCTCGAAGCAATGCACGTCGTTGATCAGGGGGCCTGTTGAGCTTGGGCACTCTCCTGCCATGTCTCATGGCATAAAATCGACAACCATGATCGATAATGGTGAAATTCTGTTCAAAACTGTTATGACCTGCAAGATGAACAAGTGCGATAAATGTTCGATCATGTTAGTGTGAAAGGGACAAAAGTTTGGAGAATCATTTGGAACAGAACCTCTTTATAAATTTTCACATTCAAATAGCAATATAACAACATCATGAGGTGGGGAAAGAACGAACACTTAATTAGTTATGCGACGTAGAGTTCATTAAACCACTGCAGTCAAAATGGATAGGGATGGCTTACAAGGTACAGAGATTCTTAACTCTTTCCTTTTGAGAAAGAATAAAATTACCCAACAAGAGGTAGTGAATAATCGAAGGTCGGAAATTGAGAATTAAATGACAAGCATCGCACCAATTATAAGTGGGAATCCGATACGTGAAGTCTACCAATTGAATATGATCGTCCAATTTAATCAATAAATGTAAAGTGAAACGAGATGGCTAAAATCATTAGCCAACGAGGGCGAATTATCAATTATTCTTCTTCCGGAAAAGAAACAGCAGAGGGAGAAAGAAAGGAATTACCATAGGAGCCAACGGAGAGGAGAGGTTTTAAAGGGGAGAGACCCGTAAAAGAAGCAATGAGTTTGGAAGAGGGTCTGCGGCGCAGTCCCTTAGACGATGGGAATAAGATGCAAGCTGAAGTGGAAGTTTCAACTACCACGGAGGGTAGCGCTGACCTCAGAGATGCCATGCTCCATCTATTCTCTGCCGTCGCCGCTGTTGTGAGTGCCATTGTCATTGCCATTGCTATTTCTCCGTACCGTATTACTCTGCGAATGGATAACAAGATAAGGGAAAGGCAATCAAGGGAGCGACCACACTCTCTCTCAGTCTTAAATTCGAGGATAACTGTAGAATTAAGTTAATTTTTTTTTAAAAAGTGTAGAATTAAGTTATTTTACATCAAGCAACAAAATGTGCTAAAAATGGAAAATTCTAAATTATCAGCTGATGTAACTCATTTTCGTCCAAAAAACAATTTCATTTTTATTGCATTATCTCAAAAGTAAATTTATTGTTGTAGTTTTCTAATATTATATAGAATAATGTATATAAATGGTATAAATTTAACAAATAATTTACTATTTCTCCCTTTTAATTTATAAAATTACAAAATTGTTACTATAACCCCCTCAAATGTATAAACTTATCAAAATTCCATACGATCCCTCAAAATGTAAAATAATCAAATTTATATTGTTTATCTTATTCAAAATTTTAAAATCATTAAATTATATAAAATATTTTATTAATTAATTTATTATCATGTCAAATATCATGCCATCTGAAAAGAATTTTGACTCATTCTATAAAACTCCTGGTATCACCCTGATTGTTGGTGGAAATCTGCATCTTCATTTGAACATTAAAATCTTCCCTTGGAGAGCATAAAAAATTTCTGCCAACTTTCTATAACCTAGCTAAAATGGGAGCGCTTTTTCTTATTCTATCATAAAGAAATTTTGGAATTTAAAGAATTGGATGGGATATGGTATCAAGTTATGATTGAGACGAAGACATAAATTTAATCTTTTGATTTATTACTGAATCTCTTTGAAATGCGTATTACCCTTCATATTCAGTATTATCACCCACTCATTTATAAAACTTCTATTACTGAAACATATTGCACTATTACGCATCCGTGCAAAATTTGAACTCACATGCTCTCAAAATTTGCAACCATGCGTCATCTCCCATTTTTCCGGTGTCATGTGCACCTCAGTTCATCTCACTTCCCTTCACGTGAATTCAATTGAATAGTATACAATATTGGATTCTTAATCCAACATTGAATTTATGTGTAAGATAATTATGTTTTGTAGACTGTCGAATAAGGTTAGATCCAATTAAAAATAATCTATTAATGTTTGGATAATTGAGATTTTAATGTATCTGATAGCTTGTGGGCTCTTTAATGTTATAGAGATTTTAGGATAATTTTTATTTTTATGATAGGCTAAAATAGAAATACTAAAAGATGAATTATCTATAAGTAATTATGGTCTTTAGGTCACACGATAACGGAAAACTATTCTATTCTCTTCAATATCTCATCGTTAAAGAGAAAACTGAGATGTTTTATCAAAGGGGACTCTCGGATAGATAATCGTGTAGCTCTGGAAGGCCAACCGCTCGGCTCTAAACAGTAATCTATTATCATGGATTCAGGTACTCTTCCGCTCTATAATTGTTTTGATTCTTGGTGTGTTCAATATGAGATCTTGAGTTTCATTGAGATATAGTTTATACCAAAAGAGATTTTGAATCTAACAATTGGTATCAAAACAACTCATGTTGAATCATTGAAAATCAATGTATTAAGTTCTAGATCCATGAATTTAATAATTGTTTGATAATGTATTAGATTTGAGAATAATTTGTTTACGGATTTTTGTTTGGTTTTGGAACAACCGGCCATCGGTCTCACCGTCGCCGGTGATAGATGATCGGTGCAGTAGTTTGGCCGCGCTGGCAAGGAGAAGTTGCGAATGTCTGAAAGAGAAAGTCGCGGTTGTCTGAGGAAGCCGCGGCCTTGACCGCAGCTGTCAAGAGAAGCCACGGCTTTGGCAGCGGCACCAAGGACGCCACGGCACCAAGGACGCCACGGCCTGGTCGCTAGCCCCTTAGGCGAAATCCTAGGGTTTGACACGGGCGGGGTTGATCCGACCCGTGTACAGTTAAAAAAATAATAAGGAAACTACCCACAACATTCAGAGATGCTACGGGCCATGGATTGTTTTGATGTCTTGGTGTAGTGATCAAATATTCACATAAAATTTATGATTAATTTTACGAATCAGTTTTTAAATTAATTTTTAAGGATCGTAATTTTTTAATTTAAGAACTTTCAAAATACATTATTTTGATTATTTTCAGTTTTTTTGGTTAAAATAATTTCAAAATAATTTTTTTCAAAGGATCGTAAAATTAATTGTGTATCAATTAATTTAAGGTTTAAATTCGATACAATTTTAAATTCGAACATTAGTATGTTATATATATTTTTAGATGAATTAGTTGAAGTAACATGTCACCAAAGTGATATCTCTTGTGGAAATGGGTTTGTCTTGAAATATAAAAGGTATTGTGTGCGTGTAACTTATGTGAATATTTATCGGCCCAAAGGAAAATAATTATTTGACAGAATTACATGTCATTATGTGGTAATAAATGCGTGATGATTGTTCGGTTTTACATGTGAACGATAAATCAGCCCAAAGGAAGATTTATTGTTTGACATGTTATTTATCATCAGTATTTGATCACTACACCAAGATATCACTTACAAATTAATAATTTTGGCCAAAGTCAAAATATTAATGGAGTGTTCGGCGTCTTGAGATGGGTTACATGTTACTATTGTTTAAATTATTATTGTTATTTGGAATTTATGTGAGCTTAATTTATTTATTGTTCTCTGTTCAGTTATCACTCCTGCTAGTATCACGGCCAACATCAATTCAATTCCAGTTCTAAATGGCTTAAACTTCAAGTCCTGGAAAGATAACCTCTTGATAGTTCTTGGAGTCATGGATCTCGATTTTACGTTAAGGGTTGATTCTCCTGTACCTCTTAAGGATAAGAGTACCTCTGACGATAAGAGGGAGATGGAAAGGTGGGAGAGATCAAATCGCATGTGTATGATGATCATGAAAAAAGCCATTCCAGAAGCATTCAGGGGCACTATATCAGAAAAAATAACTACAGCTAAGAATTTCCTTGCAGACATTGAAAAGAGGTTTTTCAAGAACGAAAATGAAGAAATTGGTACGCTCTTGTCAGACTTAATTTCAAAAGGGTATAAACGTAAAAGTAATATCAGGGAATATATTATGGGAATGTCTCACATTGTTTCAAGGTTAAAAACACTAAGACTTGAACTCTCTGAGGACTTGCTTGTGTATATGGTTTTGATATCCCTTCCGGCACGGTTTAGCCAGTTAAGGTGAGTTATAATTGTCAGAAAAGAGACTTGATCTCTGAATGAGCTCATTTCACACTATGTTCAGGAAGAGGAAAGAGTGAAACATGATAAGACAGAAAGTGCTTACCTGGGCTCTACCTTTAAGGATAAGGGCAAGAGAAAGAAAAGGAAAAATAATAAGGAAGCTGCGGATACAGCACCGCATAAGAAACAATAAAAGAAATCGGTAAACTCGAAAGGTAATGGTTGTTTCTTCTGTGGAGCTGAAGGGCATATGAAGAAGGAAAGCACCAACTATCACGCTTGGCGTGCTAAGAAATGTATGCTTCTTAATTTGGTTTGTTCTGAGGTTAATTTAAGTTCGGTTCCTAGACACACGTGATGGATAGATTCTAGTGCAACAACTCACATCGGTGTGTCTGTGCAGGGTTGCCTGAATTGTCGAAAGCCAAATGATGCTGAAAGATTCATCTACGTGGGAGATGGCAAGACGGTTGCTATTGGAGCAATATGAAAATTTAGATTATTATTAAAAACTGAACATTATTTAAATCTTGATGAAACTTTTATTGTACTGTCATTTAGACGAAATTTGATTTCTATTTCTATTTTAGACAAAGATGGTTATGTTTGTTCTTTTGGAAATGAAAAATTTGGTTTGTTTCGTGATTCAATTTCAGTTGGTCTGATTTTTTATCAAGATATGATAATCTTTATTTACTTGAAACAATTGTTTCATTTAAAGAATCCATGTAATTAAGTACACGAGATACTAAAAGAAAATAAATCAGTGAGAATTCAGCTACGTTATGGCACAAGAGATTAGGTCACATCTCTAGACGAAGAATGGAGACACTTGTGTCAGACGAAATTCTCAGTCCCTTAGATTTCACAGATTTTGACATTTGTGTTAATTGCATAAAGGAAAAACAAACCGATAAAAGGAGATTTGAAGCCAACAGGACTCAAGACGTATTAGAACTTATTCATACGGATATTTGTGGGATCATTATCTTCAGTGGCTTGGAATTGTCAACAATATTTTATAACATTCATAGACGATTATTCTAGATATGGCTACATATATCTCATTCATGAAAAGTCACAGTCATTTGACATGTTCAAAAATTTTAAGGCTGAAGTTGAGAATCAACTCGATAAAATGATTAAGAGCGTCAGATCTAACTGTGGTGGTGAGTGGCAGATATGATGGTTCAGGTGAACAACGTCCAGGACCGTTTGCTAAATTCCTAGAAGAATGTGGTATCGTCCCATAGTACACTATGTCAGGTTCGTCCACTATGAATGGTGTTGCTGAAAGACGAAATAGAACGCTTAAGGACAAGACGAAATAGAACGCTTAAGGACATGGTCAGGAGTATGATTAGTCATTCGACCTTACCAAAACCACTCTAAGGTGAAGCACTTAAGGCTGCAACATATATCGTTAACAGAGTTCCAACTAAAACGACTGCCAAAACCTCATATGAGCTTTGAACCGACAAGAAACCCAATCTAAGGCATATGCACGTTTGGGGATATCCAACTGAGGCAAGACCATATAAGCCTAATGAAAAGATATTGGAGTTACGGACGGTGAGTTGTTATTTTGTTGGATACTCTGAAAGATCTAGGGGGTACAAGTTTTATGATCCCACAACTAGGTCGATTTTTTAGACGGGAAATGCTCGGTTTAATTGATGATGTCGAGTTTGCGGGGGGAAGGGGGATACGGTTAGGGATTTTGTCCTTCAAGAGGAATAAGTTGATATTCCCATAGGTGTTATTAGCATTAATCAGGACTGTATCCCCGACATTGCTCATGACACAACAAGACCATATTGGAGAACCTCCCATTCAAGAGATTGTTCCGGAAGAACAAACTCTAGCACCTCAAGAACCTATGCAATTAAGAAGATCCAGTAGAGAGAGAAGAAATGCAGTGTCAGATGATTACATTATATTTCTCCAAGAGCATGAGATTGACATTGGTGTGATGGAAGATGATCCGATCAACTTCCATCAAGCCATGAAAAGCTCTAACTCTCAAAAGTGGATCGATGCCATGAATGAGGAAATCAAGTCCATGAAGGACAATGACGTGTGTGATCTTGTTCCATTACCAGAATGTGCGAAACTCATTGGTTGCAAATGAATTTTTAAGATCAAGAGGGATTCAAAAGGTAATGTGGAAAGATACAAGGCTCATCTTCTCGCAAATGGTTTTACGCATAAATAAGGCATTTACTATAAAAGGACTTTCTTTCCGGTTTCTACGAAAGACTCTTTCAGGATTATAATGACATTGGTGTCGCATTTCAATCTTGAGCTGCATCAGATGGATGTAAAGATAGTGTTTCTCAATGGTGACATTGAAGAGACGATATATATGGTGCAACCAGAAAACTTTGTGTCGGGAGACCCAAAGAATATGGTTTGCAAACTTAAGAAATCCATCTATGGACTCAAGCAGGCATCTCGACAATGGTATAAAGTACATCAGAACAAACTCCGTGCTTGCGGATCCGCTTACTAAGGGATTGCCACTCAAGGTGTTTCATGAGCACACCGCTCACATGAGTGTCATATCAGTTGAGGATATTCAGTTTTAGCGGGAGCTTGTATTTTATTTTTAGATGCTCTTCTCATATAGACATATTTTTCAGTTATTTTGGTTTATGGATATTTTAAGATTATTTTTGCATAAATAAAGTTCTTGGTATTCACACTTTGATTTGTGTATGGTTTGATCTCACTAAAGTTTACGAATGACCAGTCGGAAATAAGCATGTTAAGATCACATTACATGAAATTTTCATACTATACATCCACACCATAATCCATGTCATTCAAGTAGTATTGATATACACGACCATTGATGGGATGAGTTACAAATGATGTAACAGAGGTTGCTTTGATCCTATGTCGGTATGATTGATGGACCAGATTGGTTATTGACACATTTCGGTAATGACAGTAAAGTTGAACGCGTTCAATTATTTTTGGCAAAACATAATTATAAGGTTTAATACATAGTCCAAGTGGGAGATTGTTGAATCTTTAATCCAACGTTGGACTTATGTGTAAAATAATTATGCGTTGCAGACTATCGAATAAAGTTAAACTCAAGTAAAAGTAATCTATTACGGTTTGAATAATTGAGGTTTCAATGTATCTGATAACTTGTGGACCCTTTAATGTGTAGAGACTTTAGAGTAATTTTTTTTTATGATGGGCTAAAATAGAAATACTAAAAGATGAATTATCTATAAGTAGTTATGGTCCACATATCAACGATAACGAAAAATCATTCTATTCTCCCTAATATCCCATCGTTAGAGAGAAAACTAAGAGGCTTTATCAAAGGGGACTCTCGGATAGAGAATCGTGTAGATTTGGAAGGCCAACCGCTCGGCTCTAAACAACAATCTATTGTCATGGATTTAGGTACGCTTCCTCTCTATAATTATTTTAATTCTTGGTGTGTTCAATATGAGATATTGGGTTTTATTGAAATACGGTTTATACAGAAAGAGATTTTGAATCTAACATACAACCCCTATGAAGACATGCATAGGTAATTGAAATTCGAGAGAGAGAGGTCAATTTAGAGGGAGAGGTTCTGACCAGAAAGGAATGAGGTGTAGAAGGTTTAGATTCTGACTCGGATTCGAGTAACAAGTGTCGTTTCTGGTGACCAGAGAGTGGGGACTCAGTTTGGTATGCTAACATTTCGCTCAAGGAGTTGACCATAAAATAGAAGAATCAACATTGTTATACGACTGGTTCTAATAACATTTTGAGAGTGATAATATTGTCATAATTGATCTTTCATTTTTCATTTTTTATCAATTCAGTTATTTAACTTTTGGTTAGAATGTGAATATATTTCCACCAAAATATACCAAATACAAGGGCATATCCCGAGCATTAAAAATGTAAAAAAAACTACCAACTGAGACTAAGCTTAATAAAAAATATTATCAGGCATACCCAGCAAGTTTGAATCCTAATATTCACATTTGATCTAGTAATTTCCTAGTATATCAACACTTTCCACGAACCTTTCTAATTATCAAAAGAAATAAGATATCAATATCTCAAATAGTTCCCTCAAAACATCTAGAGTTTTATTTCCAACCAAACAAGATAAACAATTGTTATACCCAAAACTACTGTGGCTTCTCATGCTCATCCGAGGTAACCTCGTCCGAATGGCCTGAATTCGACCTCAAGAATATGACCCCCAAGTGTCATCATGCGGGATGAACCCCAAGGAGCAGCAAATGACAAGTACCACTTCATTTGAGGTGAAATAACCAAGGACGGGGTCCCATTGGACCCAGGGACGAGGGCCCTAAGCATCCGGGGATGAGATCCCTGAGCACCCGAGGATGAGGTTCCCAGCAGACTCAAAGATAGGGTCTTCACGGGCCCCAGGAAGAAGTCCCTAAGAACCCAAGGATGAGGTCCCCCTAGACCCGAGGTTCCCTTGGACCTGAGGACGAGGTCCCCCTTAGACCCGATGAATAAGTCTCCCTGAACTCGAGGACGAGGTCCCTAAATACCTAAGGACGAGGTTCTTAAATACCCGAGGATGAGGTCTCTAAGCACACGACGGCGAGGTCCCTCTTGGACCCGAGGATGAGGTCCACCTGGACGCGACGATCACTACGTGGCTCTGACCCTACTTGCCAAGGACGAGGCCAGGCTGTACTAACAGAACACGTCATCACCCTCCCCTGGCAAGCTAATAAGATAAGCCCATGGCCGGATATTATTCCAAGGCAGTACCTCATTGGAAGGTGGACTATGGTGCGTACCTGAGGCAACATTGTCCCAGCTACTCCTGTTGTCTGTTATAACACTATAAAAAGGGAGGTAATGACATTCATTGAGGTATGTAAAAAGCGCAACAAATTTTCAACCAACTCTCTACTTTACTCTCATTAATTTTTTTACTGACATAAGCTTCAGATGAGTGAGAAAGAAGACCACCCCTCCTCACATTGGTCTCCTACGTACTTTACATTTTCTCATTTTAAGTGTGGAGAGCGAAGTGAATGAACATAGTTTTGACATAATCTCACCTCCGAGATTCAGCTACCAACAATGTTAAAAGCAAGTTTGAGAATAAACTTTCTTTGACGTACAACAGAAAACATCTTACTAAAAAATATCAAAGGCATCAATATTGTTATTCTTTTCTTTATATATAAAGTCTTTAATTATAAATCTGATCAACTAAACCAAATAGTCAACTTAAATAGAGAAATTTCATATTATCAAAGTTCAAATAAACATGAAGATAAATTCTACTAGAACCACACAATTTTTTATTAAATTGTTAATTTTTATTTACAGTATATTTTCGTATAGTTTGTAGCAAAATAATTAAATACTAATTAAGAGACTTTTTCATTTCTTGTATTTATTTATGTTTGTCAAATATTTTCTGCATTTATTTAAGACAAATGAATATTTCACTTTAGCCGTTTACCTCTGTCTTTTAGTATCTTTTTATTCAAATGTAAAAAAAATGTTTAAAATTTGTTTTAATCTATAATCTAATAATACCTTTAAAAGAGCTTTATATAAAAAACTTTTGAATTCTGAAAATAACCCTATTTGAATTTTAATTCCAGTTTTTATTTAATTTATTAATTTGTATAAATTCGTGTTCAATTAATTCATTTAATATATTAATTGGATTAAATTAAAAGAAAGGTGATTGCATTGGCACCATAGTGGAACCAATACAATGACCATATGACTTGAACATTTTTACTTACTTTTATTGTTTGTCAATTTCCATATCCACCGTCTTATAATAGAATTCTCTTAAACTAGATAATGCATGAATCAAATTTATGTACATAAAGTCTCTTAGATTCTAGCAAATTCCATTATTATAAATAGATGCTAGAAAAACACATAATTTCAATTCAATCGTTTTCCTTCATATCATACTTATAGATTAAAAACCATGAGGCTGAGTTGAGACAATTCAAAATTGAGGAATTGTTCGGTTAGTTGTGGATTTGGAGGAGATGACTCGAGTGTACTACTGCGTGCACCATAACTATAAGGCCACATAAAATTTGAATTCAATATGAATCAAAAGCTGAAATCAGAAAAAAAACTAAAGAGAAATCAACATGTTTTTGATCTACGTTAAAGAGTTGATTCTAAAGTGGGTATTGTATCAGTGCCTTTATATGGAAGAAAAATAATGTTGGATTTTTTTTATATTTACTTGTTTTGATTTTATTTCTTTTTTTTTATGTAAGCAATTAAAAATCTTCTGTAAAGACTCAACAACTCAATATTAGTCTTTCATTTTATTAATTTTAAATTATTATCTAATAATTTATTATTTATAGAATTATAAATATCATTTATTGATTTATTAATTATTGATACAATGCATATGAGTTATTAGACATGAACGTAAATAGATCTATATATATATATATATATATATATATATATATATAATGAATAGATAGTACATATAATAGTAAATTTAATTATCATTTGAAAAATGTGTTGTATGAGTCAATAACTTTATCAAGTTTAAAATAACTTTATTAAGTTTAATATCTTTTTACATAAGCACATGACGCATGATTTATGCCTATATTTATGTCCAAGCAATTGTCTATATAAGAAATGAAAATTGGTAAATTTGACATGTGAAAATTGTGTGAGAGTTGAAAAGTACACAATTATATACAATGTACCTAATAATTGAAAAATATAATGAAACTAAAAACATTAAAAAATCATAAATGCAAAATTTCCACAAATCCCTAAATCCCCAAGTCCACTTTCCCCAAATTGAAACTCTGTTTATTGCAAGAGGGGGAGGAGAGAAGCTACGGAGGATAGATACTCTGCTGATATATAGATTAATCAATAGTAAATTCCAGAAGACAAAATTTTGCATAACAAGTGAATCTTTTTTACATTACCTGTTTAGGAATAGGATCTCCTTGAAGACGAATATCAGCAGAGAATCCGTCCTCCGTGACTTCTCTCCTCCCCGTCTTCCAATAAACAGAGTTTCAATTTGGGAAAAATGGATTAGGAATTTAAGGATTTGGGAAAAATTATATTTGTGATTTTTAATGTTTTTAATTTTACTCTTTTGAGTTAAATAAAATAAAAAAAATAACCACCAGTTAATTTTTTTCAACATTTGTCAGATATAAAAGGTGTTTAATGACTAATCTATATACATAAAAAAATATGCCTGAACAAAAAATTTTAGGATATAAATTATTAATCCATTCAATTTTAAGAGAAATTTTCATAGCAAGTGAGCTGAGATAGAATTTAATGATATTAAAATATTTTAAATTGTTTTAAGAATATTAACACCATTATTTCTGTTGTTTTGATAGATCATGATCTAACGATTAGTAGTCGGTGTTAGTTTTAACATAAAATTACTAAATCATAATCTAGCATAATATTTTTCGTTAGATTAGGTCTAATAAAATATTTTCAGTTAAATTTATTTAGAAAGAGTAGATGAGTCTCTGAGTGATCTCGCAAGGCTCTGAAGCTGAAAATCTCAAAAAAATTTAATGCTACGAATTGAATTTAACCCTTTAACTAACTGTAACAATCAAATCAAAATTGGCAAGAACTCACTGAAGTTCTACTCTCAAGATACCGCCCATCTTCTCCATATGTTGTCTGCATAAAACCACTTGTGCTTGTGCCAACAAAACAGGGGGGAAAAAAGAAAAGAATAATTTATATTTCTCTCTCTATAGGAATACGGGAGTGGCCAAAGAGAGTACAGCGATATTTAATACAGCACCAGAAAAATAAAAAGAATGCAGGCAGGTTCTGAAGAATGAGAATCTGGGACACCGGGAACGCTGCACCTCCGACCACTGCCACCACAGCAACATCCGTTATCAAAACTGAAACAGTGGACTTTATCTGTACCTTCGCTGCATCTTGCAGTAATTGCATCAATAAGTTAACCGTCAGCGCCGCACTGCTGCATCACAATCACATTGACAGTCATAACATTCGATATGGGGAACTGTGGCACTAGAGAAGAATCTGCAGTCGTTTCTAATGCTCAAGGTGTTTATTTTGCTTTCCTAATTCTTTAATTGAAGTCCCAGATCTAGGGCTTTTCTCGTCGCTTACTTCCTTCTTTCTGCAAATCGTTACGTACATCTTTGTTACCCAAATGCTCGCTCCCATTATCGGAGACCTTTTTCTCTTTCTTTTTGGTTGGTTCGATACTCAAATTATTGATTGTTTTAGTTTGAGAAATCAACGTTAAAAATGAATTTGAAATAGAGATTTTAATTTGGGAGGTGTCTACAGTTTTTCAACTTATGTAAGTGAAATTTACTCGCTGGGCAGTTCAACGGCTGCACACATTATCAACGTCTCTGGCCATTAAAAACGCCAACAACAGTTCTACTGATAAAAGACAGAATCACAATCAGAATCACAACCGCAACCACAGTCGGTCGGTATCAGATCTGAGCGACCCCTCAACCCCTCGCAACTTTGAAGACTTTAGAAAGAATGCGGTGCTTTACACCCATGTTATCGCTTTTACATTGTATGAGCTGGAGACCATCACCAAGAGCTTCCGCGCTGACTACATTCTCGGCGAAGGTGGATTTGGAACTGTTTACAAAGGTTACATAGACGAGAATGTCAGAGTTGGCCTAAAATCTCTCCCTGTGGCTGTCAAAGTTCTCAACAAGGAGGGCCTGCAGGGTCACCGAGAATGGCTCGTACGTCTCTCTCTCTCTCTCTCTCAGTATACTTGACACCATATGTTTCATGTTACTGAACTCGAATTCTACTTTGTCTTTCAAATTCCTTCTTTTTATCTTCAGACGGAAGTCAACTTTCTTGGGCAGCTAAGGCATCCAAATCTGGTTAAGTTAATTGGCTATTGCTGTGAGGATGATCACAGGTTACTTGTCTATGAATTTATGTTTCGAGGAAGCCTTGAAAACCATCTCTTTCGAAGTATACACTCCTCTTATCATCTCTCTTCTTTACATTGCTAATTTCTGTTACTTATCTTTTATGGATTTTGTTTGATAGAATCATCTACTTGAAATTGACTTCTAATGTTTACTTTATCCGCTCAATAAGTTGAATTACATTCTTCAGTAATCTCACAGGTAGTTAGGTGCCTTGATAATAGGTTAACTTCTTAGGAGAGTAGTTGATACTTGATGAAAGCACTACCCAGACTTATCAAATGTTTAATTTCTGTGCCCCCTCCCCAATGCCATTATCTTTTCTTGCTTCTCACCTTTCAAGTTTACTTCGACAAACATTTCAAGAGATCATAAGAAGTTGCATGCACAACATTTTCCCAGTTATCTATTTTGGCATGCAGTGTCAATAATCTTGAAATCCATGTACTTTCCTTTCCTGGTTATTGTGTGTATGATATGAATCCACTAATTAGGCACTTGCTTATTATTAGAACATTACTTTACAACAAACAGTACAATCAGTCTTTGTATTCTATCAGTACTATTTAACTGTTTTGTAATAAAATAGTCAGCATTCGTGCATTGTGCATCTGGATATGATTCTGAAAAACTTGGTCTATTTGTTTATTAAGGTTGGATCATCTAGCTAGTTATAGTCTAAGTCATCACGTCAATACTCCTTTTTGCTGTACATTTTTTTTTTTCCTTTTGAAGCTTTAATGATCCAATCATGATTCTAAGTCGCTCTTAAATCAATCTGAATGAGGGTAGAAAAAAGATAAATTTACTTATTTCTAGTTTTTTTTGTTCCTTTCTTTAGCCCTGTTTTATTGTTATTTCAGTATCAACTATTATTATTGCTAGTTCTGGGTGGCACTTAATGTAATATTTTTTCTGTTTCCACTTCTCCTCACCTTTCTTTTTATTTTTCTTGAAATCTCGATGGCTTACTTTGTTCTAGTTTCTTCATGACTAAACTAATCGCTTCTAAAGTGCGCAAGACACTAGTTTCATTTTCATACTGACAACATTAGATTTACACAATTGATTCTCAGTTTCTCCTGATCTCTTGTTTAAACTTAAATGCACAATGAAGAAGTTAAAGGGCCTGAACTTAGACAGGATATACACGCGAAGGATTAGTAAACCTGAAGATAGCTAAGACACATTCTCACTCTTCACTCTATCTTCCACATCTCCTTATTTCTTTTATCACATAGAACAAACATAAATAAAAATAGATCATTGACAATCACACCTGAAAAAGAAAGATACTGATCAAGTTTTAGATTGAGTTTACCTGCTCTAATCGAGCAAACTTTTAGGGTTACATGTAAAAATACCACCTTTTTTTTTGTTTTTTTTGCAAAGAAACTCTAGAATTTCTTTTTTCGGTAAAGATTAACTATATTATAAACAAAATATCCCTTAGGGCTGCACAACTGTGAAATCAAAAAAATGGGTCGGGCTATTTAAAAAACCTCTACATTTAAAGTTTAAATAATTGAATACTTGCACTAGAGAAATTAGCCAAACCAGTCCATCCAGCCATTTGTGGGTTTCCAGAGGAAAAAGTAGATTTCAGTTTTCTCCTGACATTCAGAAAACTAACATATAAGTGATTTGGCTTCCCAATAATCTCATCAATCACCAACCTTAAAGTCATTGGCCTACTCTGCCAGTAATATTGGTGGACCTTTGTTTCCTTTACTAAAGCTCTAGGCTGGGATGGCACCTTGTTTCTGAAACCAATTTGATCAACGGGTTTCACAACTTGAACTGATAGATCAAGAACTGAAGCATCACCCTTAAAACCTCAACATTTGGTTCCAACTCAGATCCAAAATCAGAGGAGCCACTGATGCCTCTCCCCACCCAGCACACCTATTAGTACATAATTCATTAGAGGCAACGTGTAGTGATAAAAAAATTCATTAGAGTCAGTGTGTGGCAATGGATTTTCCATATTTGTTTGTTTTAAATGTAGCAATTTGCTTTGCTCTTGATGATTTATAGTTGGCACTGTTCTATTCACCGTCACATAGGAGGTTAATGATGGTTCTGAAAATGAGTTATTGCCAAAAGAATAGGAGAAAAGGGATGTTCACAATCAGCTTTGTTTTCCATACCCAAAATATCCTAGTTTGATATTTATGTGACTTCCATTCTTGTTATTGTGGGAGCGGCTCTGTTGAAAGATCATTCTTTTCTCTGCATTTTTATTTTGGACAAAATGCTACTAATTTGACGTATGGTTATTGACTCAATTCAACATTTTTAAATCTTGTATTCACTTAATCTGTGGTAGTAAATTTGCTTACCAAAGCTGATATGATCTTATCTGAGGTATTTTAGAGGCTACCGTTCCATTGTCATGGGCAACAAGAATGATGATTGCTCTTGGAGCTGCCAAGGGACTTGCTTTTCTTCACAATGCTGAGAGGCCAGTTATCTATCGGGATTTTAAAACATCTAATATATTATTAGACTCTGTATGTGAAGTTCTATGCCCAGCATAAATTTTTTCTCTCATCATGTGTCATTGATAGTTGCACAGTACATTCTATTTACTCTTTGTTTAATTATAATCTGCAGGACTATGCAGCCAAGCTTTCTGATTTTGGGCTTGCTAAAGCTGGACCCCAAGGTGATGAGACTCATGTATCTACTCGGGTAATGGGTACCTATGGTTATGCTGCCCCTGAATATGTCATGACTGGTACAGTCTCCTAATTTCTCAGAAGTTTTTTTATATATAAGAAGGATAGTAGGAAGTAAATTGTGCTCCTTTAGCTGAGGCTGAGCTGAACATATTAGGGCAGCATTAGTTTGTTTTTCCTTTCGTTTTCTTTGGGCATCAATTTTTCAGTATTTTAAAACAAAAAATGAAATTGATACTTACTTTTCATGTGTGATTTTTCTGCAAATGTGTTAATGAGGCGCCCTGAAATTTCTATTAGTGAAGTCGTCCCCTTTCTCTGCTTCTAACTTCTTGAAATGCTTTTCTTCCCATTGTTTCCCGTAATTTAAGCTCGACATAATAAAAAAAAGCTTGCCACACACATTTTATAAAAAAAAATTGAAGGTTATCTCTTTTATTTATTAAAAGAATATGATACTGTATTCATACGAGTGATACGAGTGTGAAATGAAATTTCCAAAAATAAGAGTGATCGAAGTTATTACAAAATTTTGTCAAACGGCATCCTGCTAGCCAGAAAGTTCTTTTAGAATATCAAACCAAATGTTCAATCAATGCCATATAAAAGGTATTGCCATCATTTTGTGTAAATCCCCACATCCCTGAAATCTATCTCTGCAACTTGTCACTCGAAGCTTGAAGGTGACATTTGAATGATCTAGTATAGGGGAAAGGGGTGAGATAAAAAATTGTGAATGTTCCAATTTGTCATTAAGCCCCATGCTCAAGACCTATGCTGGATCGGTGGAATGCCCTAGCGTGTTGGTTCAAAAGGAAATGTTGGCTACTTTGGCTAAAGAAAAGATTTTTGTTTCAAGTGCGGAAGAATTGTGGGAAGTGTTGCAAAAGTTGAATGTTCAGTTGGTGTTTACGGATTCGGATGAAGCAGACTATGAGTTGGAGGGGAGGGAAGGCTCTCAGCCCTCAGCCTCGCATTGTGGTCAGTGAGACAATGTTATGGTTATGGGGTTCTATATTTCTTTATGAAGATATGCTCTTAGAATGTCAGAGGTTTACGGGGGAAGGATAAGAGGAGAATGGTAGAAAAATTTCTTCGAAAAGAGGATCCCGATATAGTTATTCTCTAGGAATCTAAGTTGGAGTATGTGGATCGCCGGATCATAGGCTCTATATGGAGGTATAGATAAGTGCTGAGTAGTTTGGTCTGGATTGGCAGTGATCGCGGCCTAATTAAAGGATTTGAGATTGGATCAAAGAGAATTTTAGTGACTCATCTTCAGTTTGCGGACGACACTATTTTCTTTATGGAAGGAGAGGCGGCAGTTAGGAATACTTGTAAAATCCTGGAGATCTTTGAGATGGTGTCTGGTTTGAAGATTAATTTGGGGAAAAGCTTCTTAGCCAATATTTCTTGTTCAGATGCTTGAGTGAACAACTTGGCCTCTTCTTTCGGTTGTGCGGTAAATGACTGGCCTATGTCTTATTTGGGTTTGCCATTGGGCGGTAATCCATCTTCTGAAGCCTTTTGGATTCCCGTGATTGAGAAGGTTCAGAAAAGATTATCGAGATGGTGGAAAGCTTTGTTCTCCAAAGGCAGCAAGTTGACACTTGTTCGATCTGTCCTAGCTAGTCTCCCTACCTATTACTTATATGTGTTCAAATTGCCCGTGAAAATTGCTGCGAAGTTGGAAAAATTGATGAGAAATTACCTCTGGGAGGGAGTGGAGGAGGGAAAAGGGGCCTCATTTAGTAGCTTGTAACTTGGCGAGTTGGCCTGTTAAGGAGGGAAGGCTTGGTATAGGGAATTTGGTTCAAAGAAACAGGGCTCTTATCAACAAGTGGTTGTGGAGATTTCCTTTGGAACCGAATACGCTATGGCATTCCATCATTGTCAGCGAATACGGCCTTCAGGAAAATGGTTGGGACTCTAATCTGGTTTGCAATTATTCCCTCAGGAATCCTTGGAAGTTCATAGCGTAGGGTATGACTTCGTTTTCTAGTGTTGTCAAGTACAAGATTGTTAGGGGAGATAGAGTTAGGTTTTGGGAAGACTCTTGGGTCTCTTCTACTCCTTTTGCTAGTTCCTTTCCTAGACTGTACCGTGTCTCATACCTTCATAATGCCCCCATTAAGTCCTTCTGGTCCACGTCGGATAGAGCATGGAACTTCCACTTCAACAGAAACCTAAATGATAGAGAAACAACGGACTTAGCCTTAATCTTAGGGTCTCTTGAATCTTTCTCTTTTAGGGAGTCCATCCCAGATTCAAGAGTTCGGTCTCTAGAGTCATCTGGCTTTTTTTTTTCCTTGTAAATCTCATCTAGCTTTCCTCGCTTCTTCTCAATCTAGTTTATCGTCTCCTAGCAGTTCTTTGTTTTCTTCTATCTGCACTGTGTGGAAGATCAGAGTTCCTAACTAGGTTCATTTTTTCTGTTGGTGCTTAGGTCATCGTAAGATCACTCCCAAGAGTTGGTGCAACGGCATCACTCTAGCATGGCCTTGTCTCCCAGTCTTTGTATTATTTGCCGCAAAAGTAGTGAAGACTTGGATCATCTTTTTATCCATTGCTTTGGTGGCTAGGTACTTATGGAACAAATTGCTGAAAAGATTGAATTTGCTGTGGGTTCCTCCGTATAGAGTGGACAGTTTGCTCGCTGAGGTTAAGGGTGTTCAAAACCAAACTGAACCGAACTGAAAATGGTCGGTTCTTTAGGTCCCTACGGCTCGGTTCAGAAAATGTTCAATTTTTGAACCGAACCGAACCAAAACATTAAATTCATATTTTATTAATTTTAAAATCATTTAAAAAACTATTTTTAATTAATAATACCGAACTGAAACTCACGGTTCGGTTCGGTATATAGTCGAACCAAATATTTCGGTTTAGTTTGATTTAGACCCCTAACCGAACCGAACTGAACCGTATTCATCCCTAGCTGAGGTGCTTCAGATGCAATTACCTAGTAAGCTAAAGGTTCTCTGGAACACTGGGGACATGGCGGTTCTTTGGTGTTTGTGGACGGAGAGAAATAGGAAAATTTTTGAGGAGTCGTCGGAGGATTTAGTCTCTTTGGTAGAAGAGTATTTTTTTTGTCTTCCCTTTGGGTGTCTAATACTAAGTAGTTCAAGAATATCCCCTTGTTTTTTATTAACGCAGATTGGTTAGCTGTTTTTAAAGATGATTTATGTTTTGGAGGGTTTTTTTTTTGTTTCGGTTGGATCGCTTATCCGTCGAACTCTGTAATTATTTATATCTATCAATATATATTGTTTCTTATAAAAAAAGTGATTGTATCTACCATTAACTCTTTTCTTTTCCTCCAACCAATAGCCAGTACTAAAACTAGCATCGTTCTCCCTCTCTCTCTAAATCTTTCATTCTTCAAGAACCATACAGACTTTCTCTCTGTTATCAGTTTTAATGCAAGTGAAATATTCTCAGTGTCTATTCATTTAAACGCACCTGGATGGAGTGGAAAAATATGTCTTCACGTTCACAGCCTTGTATGTTTTGGATGAAATGACATCAAATCTACTAGTCTACTAGTTAAGCTTGGGACGATCCGAGGAATTTGATGTAGGGTATCTATCACCTGGTAAGGATACCATTAAGATTTCCTATGCATATATTTAAATAAAATTCTGGCAAATTCGGCATTTACCAGGTGTCATGCACAAATGCTCTGTGTTGAATCAAGTTAATTGTTAACATCTTGCTGGAAACTGAATACCTTTCACAACATCTGAAAATCTTGAAGTGAACTTTTGCTTCTTTGTTACCTTTAACTGTAAAAAGTTTTCTTTTTGGCTTTGATTCCAGTAATACTAGTTAGTGACTAAATTCATCACTATTTGCTAGAATGTTAGTAGCTGGGAACAACAAGTAATATGTTTCAGTTGAAGTCTGCATCATAATGTCACTTCCTCTGCATTTTTCTCGACTGCTATTTTGAATGCAGCAGATCAAGAATCCTAATCTGCCTTGTCTTCTTCGTTTCAAGAATTTTATAATCAACTAATAGACAGCAATGTACTAGTCAGTCACTGCTCTAGGTTTACCTTTTATATATCGGAGGGATACCGATTTCCATTTGGGTGAATGCGTTACTGAATGAGGAGTTATGATATGCAGGACATCTGACTGCCAAGAGTGATGTGTACAGCTTTGGTGTTGTTCTTTTGGAGCTTTTAACAGGCAGGAAGTCTGTTGATAAGACGAAACCAAGCAAGGAGCAGAACTTAGTGGATTGGGCCCGGCCTAAACTAAATGACAAGAGAAAGTTTCTGCAAATAATTGACCCGAGATTGGAGAATCAATACTCAGTGAGGGCAGCACAAAAAGCCTGCAGCCTGGCATACTACTGCCTGAGCCAGAATCCGAAAGCTAGGCCTTTAATGAGCGACGTTGTTGAAACTTTGGAACCATTACAAAGTTGTACCGAAGGTGCAACTGAAGTCTTATCAACTGCTAGTAGTCCATTTGCCATGGGTGGAATCCCTGATTATGGAAGGCGTCAAAGGTTTTTGACCAATAACGTTGGACCAGGAGCTAGTTGTCGGTCTCCTAACCCAAATTGTTCCCCTGGCGGTCCTGCAGCATGCCGGGTCAGATGAGAAATGTTTCCTTTATGCGTGCTCCATCCTTAGTGCTGTCAAAATGTTATGTTGTTCGACATGGGTGCATTTGTTTATTTGCTTACGTAATTTTATGGTAATCAGAAGAGCCTCTGTCAATTGTTAGCCGTCAACATGGTGCTTTAATATTCTGGTCATGAAATGATTCTGTGGCACTCTGAAATGGCCATTGGAAAATGTATTCATCTTGTAACCGCTAAAAAAGAAAACGTCAAACTCCTCTGGAGCCATTATGAGATGGATGGCTGTTTCTTCTAAATAGTGAGTGCTTTGTGATAACATCTGATAGCTCAATTGCTTCAGTTTACCCTTTCTGATGTTTATAACATAAGCCATAAGGTCTACATTGGAGCTGCTGTTTGAATGTATTCTTTACTTCATTCACATCTTATATTTTTGCTCCTAGTACACAGCTTTGGTCCGGCGTTATGCGAATTGGTAAATAACTGAATGTTTAATAGGAGTCCATTTGGCTGCTGAGATTAAGTGCAAGGACCCAATAGGAGGAGGCATGGCCTTCGGCATTGACGTTTTCCGTCTCATAGTACAACCCCAAATGGATACTGCATTAGCCATGGCCTTTATCATCCTCCTTGAACAGATATTCTGATCTTCTTCTTAAGCTAGCTTTGGTAGTTGCCAAACGCGCTACTGTTTACTAGTTATAGTCATATTGATGTTGGCTTATGCTTCTAATTACTTATGGAGCTAGGAACTAAAGTATGCAGTATCATTCACCATGTTGTTGGGTCTTGGCCAGAAAGGAACGCATCCTAGCACTCAGGGAGCTGCGAAATGATACTATTGTATTACCATCTCATTGACTTCAAAATGCTGACAAATGGCTCTGACTGCTATTCTTAATTGGAGTTTTATAAGTTGGTTGGTTGTTAGGAACAAGTTAGTTACTAAGGATAATTTCCAGAAATAGAATTTCACCATTTAATATTTCTTGTATGTTCTGCCCGGCTGGATTTGATAATTTTGAACATCTACTTTGTGTATGCCCAAATCCGCAGTGGTTGTAGGGGAAGCTAATGAAGATGTGTGAGGCTTAATGCTCTATTCAAGGGTGTGGAGAATTGGGTTAGGTAGTTGTGTCAAGTCAAGAAAAAATGCTTATGATTTATATTTCTGAAACTGTCTTCTACTGTTTTGTTTTGTTTCTTTTTGTATGAATCGAAAGAAACATAAGAGTTTTTGAGGATCTACTAAGAGATGGTGTTCCTTTCTTTTTCTGTATAGTTAGATCGATTAGGGAGAAATTCTGGTATATTAGGAAAGTTGAGGTAACATATATGAATGTTAAGTTTCATAATAGCTTCAATTTGCCCGAGTATTTTTTAACAAGGCTTTTTAGAAACATATGAGCTAAACCCTCTTTTATAATGTATTTCTTTACTTTAATATATTTATTTTAACTAAAAGATTGCTATCTCAATAAATTCACATTTGATCCTCAAGAACGTATAAACTAATTTTGAAATATAGAAAGTACGTGCCTTTAGTTTAAGGGTCAATTTGGCTAACTCTATACATGATTGTTGCTAAACACTAATATTTTAGGCTAAACTTTGTATTTAACCCCCTCTCTTTTATCTCAATTGCACAGGGTCACTTATTAATAATAATATTAGTAATAAAGAACATTTTTAAACTACCTCAAACTATTCATAATTTGGTTATTAGCATTTTTTTATTACCTGTAATATTAAATAGTTATTCTCAATGGACTAAATTATTAACTGTTTTATTGATAATAAAGTCGGTAGAGGACGGACAAAAAATAATAATAAAATCGGTTGAGAAGAAAGGATCTAACGTATGGAATATTCCTTTGATTGCCGAGAAACAGAAGTAAGAAATAAAGAAAGGAGAGAAGTTGTGAAGAATCATCACGTGAATCGCCACATCGGCATGGTGAATGTGGTAGTTGATAGGCCCCTTATATTTGAAAGGTAAGTAAAGTAACCGATATTATCCCAGTCAATTGAGGCATGAAAATATCTAGTATGTACAAAAAAAATGTGTACAAAAAGCACTGAATGGTCTAGAGCGTTCCCCTTACATGTAAATTTTTTAAAATTTTGCAGTACCAAATGAAATTTATGTAAGAATACTTCAAATGTGTATAAGAATATCTTAAATATCTTAAATAATAAGATATTAATAATATATTTTAAAACTTCAAATGTGTACGAGAGTACATCAAATATATTGAATAGTAGGATGCTCTCAACACATTTAGAGTACCTACAGTCGAGTACCACAATGTGTTGTTGATAATACATTGTTCAACGCATTTGAGTTCTCCTCATACGCATTTGAGGTATCTGGCATGGTGCCGGCCCGATACCGCAACATCTCCCATTGAATTATCATTTTTTTCTTTTTCTTGACATTGTTAATTCTTAATGTCAATTTTTGACATCTACTTAAGATTATCATTAATGTTCTAAATACATGATTAAATTATCGAAATTATAATTGAGAATTCATATTGTACAATACACCACTCTCATTTTTACTCCAAATTTGAATGAAAACACAAGATGATATATCTAATATCAGACTCCTAAATATAAAGAGGCAAACCTTACACTATCTTCCTCACTAATACCGCCTGATAAATTCTAAATTTCTAGGACTAAAGAGAGAGAGATTTCTCAGTGCGATATTAAATTAGCTTGATCAATAAATGAAGATTTTGAGAATCATGGAGCATACAGTGTGGAAGAGGATATGCAATATCTTATTTTACCTCCAAGTGATACGGAATTACATAGACTCATTATGTTGTGTTTTTAAGGAGAGATAAAAACAAAAACAAATGATACATACAAGATTTGATATGTTCAGTCAAATCTGATCAGAACAAATTTGTTAAAAAAAATTAAATTAAAAATTAATATTATAATATAAAAATAATTGTATTAGATTTGATTCATTTAGAACAGTCAAGATCTGAGTCAACTAGAGTGTCAGTCTTACTAAACTATTCATCCATACCATACATAATACGAGTATAGTAATAGTGTTAAAAATTATCTATTTTATTTGTTTTTTCTTCTAAGGCATACAACTTGGACCTTAATAAAAAGTAGAATTTGGTGGGAAGAATAAACCGTGGTTTCTCCCGTCAGGGGAGTGATGCAGCGTGGCACGCCAATTGTGCCCTAACTAAAGACCTTGCCAAAATCGAAAGGCGTGATACTTGGTGCGTTGCGTCTAAATACCCCGCCACTCTAATGACGTGGGAAGTCCCGAAAGGTCTTTTCCATTAATTTTTTTTTCAACATAATTGCCTCTCAACTTTCAAGTCTCTCACCTCTCCTGGCGCTCTCTGCCTCTAACTCTAACTCTCTCAATATATATATGAGACTTGCCTCTTGTCGTTGCCAGGATAACAAAGTAAAGCAGGTTCGTGTGTTTCTATAATTTTTTACCGATCGGTTTATTAGTTTGTTTCTTTTTCTCAACTTCGATTTGTATTTTGTGTGTGACTCTGAGGGGAGAACAATTTATGGTGTTGGTATTTCTGACGAAATCAGTTCTCATATACCCATAAGAAAGCGTGATTTATCTGTTTTTCCTGATATTCTTTGTTTTTTTATCGGTGTTTTTCCTGATATTCTTTGAAGAAAATACAAAAAGTTCAGATCGAATGGGGAGCTCAGGATTTTCATGGAAATTGGCGGATCATCCAAAGCTTCCGAAGGATAAGATATTGGCTCTGATTGTTTTGGACGGTTGGGGAGAAGCTAACCCCGATCAGTACAACTGTATCCATGTTGCCGAGACACCTACCATGGATTCCCTCAAGCAGGTTCTTCTTCTTCTTCTTCTATTCTTTCTCAAATTAGTCTATAATCACCTTTTGTTTTCGTAACACTTGTATCGATTTTCTACATTGGCTTTGTAATCAGAAACCCAGATCCAATTTTTTTTTTTCAAAACTTATCTTTTTTATTAGTCACTTCCATTAATATGTCAGTTGTTTTTCTTGTCAATATTTGTTATCCTTGCTGCCATGATGTTTTTTTGCTCGATTACATGTTCGACAGCTTCCTTTGCGCTTGATCTGCTCTATTTCAGAGCCCACTCCACTCTTTCCTCCATAGCACATACTACGTTGGAGCTCTCAGCTTATGATATTTGCCTCTCCACAAAATGCAACTACACGATATGGCTCTGCTTGATTCTTGTTATAAGTCGAATGAATTATTAAAAAACACATTTGATTTCTCAAGTTCTCACCTATTAGTCTTTACCCTTACGAATGAATGAAAATTTTCTTGTTAACTGTACAAATCCTATGTACCGTCAATGCATTTTTGTCAGATGCTAAATATCCGTTAAACTTCTCATGACAGAGTGCTCCTGAGAAATGGAGGTTGGTTAGGGCTCATGGTACTGCAGTTGGGCTTCCAACAGAGGACGACATGGGCAACAGTGAAGTGGGTCACAATGCACTTGGTGCTGGACGCATATTTTCTCAAGGGTGAGCTTTTATTATACTTGTTAGTCTGTACCAAATGCTCTCATAGGAAATAGGTATGATGCACAATCTCTGTGCTCTAGGGTTTATGTTGTGAGGAATGCATAAACGTATGCATAAAGTTAGTCAAGTATGTGATTAATATATCCTTTATTTACTGATAAAAAAAGTTATTCAAGTATGCAATCCCAATGGCAAGGAATAGGGTTAGTTTATCATGATATATTTATGTTACTCTGAATAATAAGCATGCTACTGATTTGCCTATTGATATATGACAATACATCGTCTTGGTTACATTTGTCTAACTGTTATGAATGCATGCTTACTGGTCATGTCATAGTATGATGTATGATCAAGCAACTAGATTTTCAGCATTGAACTTAACTGGAGAGTGGAGACACAACATCTTGGTGTAAAGATAGTTGTAGTGTTGTACATTGTCAATGTGTTTCTGCTAACTTGCTGCTCTCTTCTTAATTCATAGCCTCTTTCCTACTGTATCTACTATATTTTCTCCTACTCATTTCTATTTCAACAATTCAATTCTCAATGTAGTGCAAAGCTTGTAGACCATGCACTTGCCTCTGGAAAAATATATGAAGGAGAAGGTTTTAAATTTATAAAGGAAAGCTTTGAAACTGGCACATTGCATCTCATTGGGTTACTCAGCGACGGTGGAGTCCACTCCAGGCTCGATCAGCTTCAGGTGAGTTTTTTTGGGGTTTGATTTCTCCATCTCTTGACGACATGCTAATTTTTCTTTTCTGTTTTCTGCAGTTATTGCTTAACGGAGCTAGTGAGCATGGTGCTAAAAGAATTCGTCTGCATATACTTACTGATGGGCGTGATGTTTTGGATGGTTCAAGTGTAGGCTTCGTAGAAACTCTCGAAAATGATCTTGCCAAGCTACGCGAGAAAGGTGTTGATGCGCAGATTGCATCTGGTGGTGGCCGCATGTACGTCACCATGGATCGTTATGAGGTATACAATTGGCAGGAGACATGCATATACGCTATTGTTTGTGACCAGTTCCTGTAAATATTTATCATTTAACCTTAAGTAATTGTGTTATCTTATCAACATATTTTGTGAGTCACTTTCGAATGATGACTTTGAACTATACCATAAAGATGGAAGATAATAAGTTAGAATGACTTTGGACCAATTTGTGGATGAAAATTTCTTGCTTACGTTTACACTTATGGCACCGTTCATTTATGTTACATTCTAATGTATAAACTAATGAGTTATCTCGTGGTGGTTGATTGGTATTTTTGCAGAATGATTGGTCTGTTGTGAAACGAGGATGGGATGCACAAGTTCTTGGTGAAGCACCATATAAGTTTAAGAGTGCTGTTGAAGCTGTGAAGAAATTAAGGGAGGAAGCCAACGATCAGTACCTTCCTCCTTTTATTATAGTTGATGACAGTGGGAAGGCTGTTGGCCCAATTGTTGATGGTGATGCTGTTGTTACTGTCAATTTCAGAGCAGATCGTATGGTTATGCTTGCCAAGGCACTTGAGTATGAAGACTTTGATAAATTTGATAGAGTTCGTTTCCCGAAAATCCGGTATGCTGGTATGCTTCAATATGATGGTGAATTGAAGCTACCTAGTCATTACCTTGTTTCCCCTCCAGAGATTGAGAGAACCTCCGGAGAATATCTAGTGCATAACGGTGTTCGCACTTTTGCTTGCAGGTGAGTTCTTAGCTATTTAACATCCATTGTAAGAGTACTTTATTGTGTGTTGCAGGTGTTAGTTTTGTCCCAGACTTGAAAAAAACTTTCCTCGATGAAATAGTATGTTTGTACATTATTTAGCATTGTTGACCATAATGCTGTTGCAGTGAGACTGTCAAATTTGGCCATGTTACTTTTTTCTGGAACGGAAATCGCTCAGGGTACTTTAACCCAGAATTGGAGGAATATGTGGAGATTCCAAGTGATAGTGGAATTACTTTTAACGTTCAACCAAAGATGAAGGCATTAGAGATTGCTGAGAAGGCGAGGGATGCTATCCTTAGCCGGAAATTCCAACAGGTAGTTTGATAGGCTTGTTGTGTGATTGTGAGATATTTGGTTCTTTGTCGGCCAATGCTAGATCGCCCTTCTCTTTTGTATGTTTGTGCAGGTTCGAGTTAACCTGCCAAATGGAGACATGGTGGGGCATACAGGTGATATTGAGGCCACAGTGGTTGCCTGTAAGGCTGCTGACGATGCAGTTAAGGTACTGGAGCATGTATACATTGACTATATTCACTAGTATTGTGCAAATTAAGAAATTTGAACATTTGCATCACTACTGATTGTAACTAATATGTGAGTTAGCATATTCACTGAGCCTATCAATGAGCTTGATTTTTCTTTTCACTGTTACTCAGCCCCTTTGATAATTTAATGATGGTCTACTGCAGATGATCCTCGATGCAGTCGAACAAGTGGGCGGGATTTATGTTGTTACAGCAGATCATGGAAATGCTGAAGACATGGTGAAGAGGAACAAGTCTGGGAAACCGGCTCTTGACAAGAATGGCAATATTCAAATTCTTACTTCTCACACTCTTCAGCCGGTAAGCTTGCTCCTTTTTATTTTAAAGCCTCGACCTAAATCTGGTTAGGGTGTGGGGGTGGAAAATAAGAGGAGTGCATTCTTGAATTAATAAACCGCTGTTAATATTTACTTGGGTTTCGCAATTAGGTACCAATTGCAATTGGAGGACCGGGACTTGCTTCTGGAGTGAGGTTCAAGAAGGATTTACCAAATGGTGGGCTTGCAAATGTAGCTGCTACCGTGATGAATCTGCATGGATTTGAAGCACCAAGTGACTATGAGACAACACTCATAGAAGTTGTTGATGAATAGGGCAACTCATTTAATTTTATTATTGCCTAAAATTTTGGGGTTGATGCAAAAGGATGATAACTACAGCGTTCTCTTCTTGTTTTAATAAAAATTCAACTGATGTCTGCTCACTGTTTGTAATGACAGAAGACAGTTGGTGGTTTTTTGATATGTATTAACTATGTTCTCCCATGGCAGCTAAACTATAGTGTTTGACCTCATTTGCCCTCTTTGCGTTCTTTAGCTAAAAAATTGAACTTATCCTATGCAATATGCATCTTACAATTTCAAAATATGCTGCTGAAAGTGATGCCGTTGAGAAAGTGATTTCTTATTGAGCTATTGGTAGGTGGACAATTATAATGGTAAGTATCAGTCAATCCATTGATTTTATGTCCTGCGTATGTAGAGTTAGCCAGTTCAACTAAGAGTTTCCAGTATAATGGGTGATTAGTAAACGATAAAGAATCAAGATGAGCATTGTTGGCCATTGTAGTAATAGTTAGCCATATAACCACTTGGTGACATTCAGTCAAATGACAGTGAAGAATGCTGCGGCAGCCCCATTTTGATAAGGAGTGAGTACATGTTTGAGTACCCTCATGAGCAATGACTACTCGAGAAACACATACAATTACACTAAACCAAGAGAATGAAAAACTCTCACACCCCACTTTGCCCCCTTTGGATCCGAATGAGTCGGTGGAATGAGAATGAAGAACTCTCACACCCCTCTTTGCCCCCTTTGGATCCGAATAAGTCGGTGGAATGAGAGGTTCCCAATCTTCTTCTTCCCATTACTTAGCCAAAAAATATAACATTTTTAATTTTTTGTAAGTACCACGAAATTCACAGCCTATCATCTCTATCCTAACAGTCAAACAAAAATAACAAACAAAATCGGTATCCTCACCCACAAACCCGCAAAAGACAGCCAAATTAATTAATGTGCGATTCTGTTTTTGTTTCTCTCTATCTTCCTTCACAGTTCACACAAAAACGATAACGAAAAACGAAATAATAACGGACGGAGTGAGTGAGGAAGGAAGGATCGAAACCTGAGATTTGGAGCAGGTAGGTTATGGAAGGACTGGATGGAATTATAGAGAGGTTGTTGGAAGGTAGGAAGAACAGAGGCAAAAAGATTCAGCTGATGGAGCCTGAAATACGTCAACTCTGCATCTCTGCCAAAGAAATCTTCCTCAGCCAGCCTAACCTCCTCGAATTAGAAGCCCCCATTAACGTTTGTGGTATGCTATGTCCGACGTCAATCCCCCCCCCCCCCCNCCCCCCCCCCAATCCTATGCATTTCAGAAGCAATGGCGAAATAATATTTTGCTTGTTTCTTAAAGCATAATCAATGAATTTGAATTGTGGTGTGGGGTGTGCAGGTGATGTACATGGCCAATTTCCTGATCTCCTGCGACTGTTTGAATACGGTGGTTTTCCCCCAGAGGCCAACTACCTTTTCCTCGGAGACTATGTTGACAGGGGAAAACAGAGTGTAGAAACCATAAGCCTTTTGCTAGCTTACAAGATCAAATTCCCCGACAACTTTTTCCTCCTACGAGGAAACCATGAATGCGCTTCTATAAACAGAATCTATGGCTTCTACGATGAATGCAAACGCCGCTTCAGTGTTCGCCTTTGGAAGATATTTACGGATTGCTTCAACTGTTTACCTGTAGCTGCTGTGATCGATGACAAAATACTGTGTATGCATGGTGGACTTTCCCCTGAAATGGATAACTTGGATCAGATCAGAGCTATAGGAAGACCCCTTGACGTTCCGGATCAGGGACTCTTGTGCGATCTCCTTTGGGCTGATCCTGATAGAGACATTAAAGGTTGGGGTGAGAATGACAGAGGAGTTTCTTTTACCTTTGGGGCAGACAAGGTGGCCGAGTTCTTGAAGAAACATGATCTTGATCTCATATGCCGAGCTCATCAGGTGGATTTTTTTATTAGTACTATTTGTTTTCCTCAGTTGTCTCCGTCTTGCATCGCCAAACTCCTCTTTGAAATTCTGCCTGAATTTTACCCATTTGCAGGTAGTTGAAGATGGCTACGAATTCTTTGCAGAAAGGCAGCTCGTTACCATTTTCTCAGCACCCAACTATTGTGGAGAATTCAACAATGCAGGTGCCGTAATGAGCGTTGATGCGAGTTTGCTATGTTCATTTCAAATACTCAAGCCCCAAAGAGGATGAAATTGAAACATCCCAGCAGTAATTAAGGGACAGCTCCAGGGGGCATGATTTATGTACATACCATGTTCTTTTTCTTTGTCGAGTTGCAAGCACAAGGTGGAATTTTTTTTATTTGTTAGTATCCTGCCAAAACCAATCACCTGTGGTTGTTTCCACTCCAGGTATTTACTTACAACATACACAAACAGCAGGGATTTTGTACATAATGGCAGATAAAAATACAATCCAACTTCAATCAAGCACATTATCTGGTATCTGCATTCAAATTTTCACTTTCTGCTCTCTAACATTACATGTTTAAAGTATCTTGATCGCAGAGATCATAACCCGCTGTTGGTATGAAAAGATGGGCAAAAACTTAAAACATATAAAACAAGATCCAAATGCTACTGCATTGTCAAATCTTACAAGGCTATGCTTTAAAACAACACTACATACTCTCCAGATCAGGCAGCGTATTTCTACAAAAGGCTCCACCACATTTTAGAAATAAACTAATGATACAATGTAACAATACTTTCTACTCATGAATAGATAATGTACTCTATAATCCCATTATCCCAGATCATCACATTGATATTGTTTGAGCAGTAATGATGATTCTGAGTTTCAGTTAGACCACACATGAACTAGACCATGCCTATTGCCCGTGTATATCTCATTCCGATCTTCATCATAGAATAGTGCAGTTATGTCTTCCAAAGCCTCTGCAACTGTGCTTCTCACCCGGGACGAGTTACTCTGCTTCGATCCACCAGCGACACTGCTGTCCCCATCTACCTTGGGACTGCCATTAGTCGCATTTATTTTAGCCAAACATTTCCCTGTCAAGATGTTGCTGATATTTATCGACCCAGCTGCATCAAAAGTTAACCGTGAGATGTTTGAAGGGAAATCACATGCCATGAATCTAATTTGAGCAATTGATCTCCAAAGTACCAGCAATAGGGCCAATTAAAATTCATGTTTCATTGAAGACATTTGAACTAGAAGAAATAAGTAAACCCATGATCAAGGGAAATCACATAGTCAACGAATCCAAATTCCAAAAATTTCCACTCTTCACTGATTCCTGATTAATGATCACTCAAGATTCCTAATACAGCCAAGAAAGGAAAAATTTCTAAAAAGGGACCATCTTAGCCTACCAGAAGGTGAATCCATTGTTATCGCCTTTCTCCTCTGTTTTTGGCTCTATATTCATCAAAACACCCTACAAGTGCAATATGATTTTCTTTTTGTTGAAAAAGTAGCGGGTTAAATAAACAAATGGAACTTTATTTCATTTATTTTCATTTCCATAAGCCCAAAATGGTGCCAAGAGATGCTCAAAGCAAAATCACACTGCACAGAAAAATTATTTGCTAGATCAAGCCATGAATAGTAGAGCCATTAATTTCAGCCCTGTGATCAGTAGTACCATCTCTTTTATAGAAGAAATAGTCGGACCACTGTACTATGTTTTTCCAAAAAGGGGAAGGAGTTACCATTTCCTTCCATCCAATGATCATCGGAATCAGCTTTGCAGTAAGAAATAATAAGATCCTGATCACTAGTGATATATATGTTATTGGTATTGCAGTCTGGATGCCACAGCAGGTGATCCTCAAATGAAGTTACAAGCTCTCCACGGAAATTCCAGACTGCTACATTTCGATTCCTGAACGTCAGGAACAACTGATTCTCATACAGAAAGATAAAAGCTGATGGAGTCATAAACTCAGTTCTGCTGACTTCCATCAGCTCAGCATTACGAACCTACAAGAGTATGGTAGTTTTTGAGGCTTTACTTTATCAACACTGAGAAATATACATATATGAGATGGATAACTTACATCCAAAATTTGAAGGTTCTCATTTTCTTGCTTGACAAGAAGCTTCTCATTAAATTGTTCTATGAAGTCAACCTTCTTATTTCGATGAAGTAGATGGTTGAAAGCTTTGAGAACTGTGCCATCTTCTATTGATAGAATTTTCAGTGGAACATGACTACTAGCTCTATTAAAAATCAGTAACATAATCCCTGGGCTACATAGCAAACATGGTAGGGCAAGATGAGCTATGCACACAAGAACTTTCTTCTACATTACACAGCAAGAATACATGAATCTTTATTGAAACCAGAAGCTAACCAATAGATAATTGTCAAACACACAGTTTTAAACTTTTTAAACATCTTTTCTCTATAGCACGAACAGAAATTAAAACCAAGACTCCCAAAATATCATTATTACCTATTCTAGCAAGTTGGAACCTTCAGATACTTGTACATAGGCAACAACAGATGCCGTCCTATGAGAAGGAATAAGTCAATCTATGCCATTAAGATTCATACTTTAAATTTAATAAGGACACAGACTAAATAGCATTGAGAACCTGAAAATTAGAAAAATAAGGAGTCTCATAAAGACTAAGAAACACAAGCAGAAATAGGTTCAAAAAACACTGTAAGATAACAAAAAGCATTGTGCACATATGGAAGATACGTTATACGCCTTAGAAAACAAAGGCATCGGAAATGAAGAGGTCACAATACATCCTATCTGTCAGTCTTTGAACTAATTGTATCGTTTTCACTATGGTTCTTTAACTTTATTGTCTCAATTTCCTCCAGACCTAATAAATCTCTCACATTAGTCAAAGCTATCCACCAATTTAAAAAATGCTTATTAAGTTGCTGATGTGTCAATATTCATCACACATTATATCTCATGTTCTTTGTCTCCAGCATTTCTCCATTTCTACCAATGCCAACATCTCCTTTATTTCACCCTATTTATTAAGCTCATTCCTTCCTTGATCGCATGTTAAGGCACTCTTTCTTTCTTTCTTTCTCATCCAACACCCTGATCAAACTTTATGTTCTAGGACGACTTTCCTCATGTGATCCTTGTCTTGCACAACCATTAAAAAAGCGGAGATAGATAGATAGATATAGATAGACAGAGAGAGAGAGAGAGTACCTGATCTTGATTTCTTGAACATGTTTATCTGATATAGAATAAAGCATCGTATAGTTTTTCAGGTCAAACACCTTGTATATACTGATAGAACAAAGACAGTGGATAAGAAAGCCTGTTAGAAACAATATTTCAAAAAAGCACCTGCACTTTAACTTTAGACATGACGCAGGAATGTGGGATACCTATCTTGTGCAGAATAAGTCAGCACCTTTCCATTCACATCATCAAACTCAACAAACCCAGGCCACTTCAAAGACTCTGACTCAAAAAGTGCAAAACCAGCATCTGGCTTGCCCCTCCTTATATATCTAGGCAATTTGAAAGATAAAGTAGAAAAAATGAAGATGTATTACAACATACAATTTATCCACTATTAGCAGAATATATGCAAGTAACAAATGCAAGGAAAAACTCTTACTCAATCCTTGTGGAACGGCATTTCAAAGAGCTGAAGTTGTCGGAAGCATATACCGAAACAGTGATAAGTGAATCATTGTTCTTATTGTAGAACAAGCTCCGAATAACTTCATCTGGACTAACATTTAAGAAACATATCCTCTCATTTGTCTCTGTGTATAAAAATATCAGTAGAAGACACGTCATTTTGGAATTTCCCAACACATGGACATAATATCTATCATGGGAATCCCTTGAGGAAGATTACCTCTGCTAAATGCTGCACAAACTCCAGAATGTGCAAGGGCAAAAACAATATCACGTGCAGCCACTATCTCAATTACTTTTGTTCTCTTCATCAGAAAAGGTAATATTGGTGAACAATGCCCCTTTGGATCATGAGTATCATATTCCTCCTAATTGAAGACCAGCAAATCAAATTTTCAAAGACAACATAAATCATTGGGCCACTGAAAGTAACATTTTGATCAAGTTTTAATCAACTGAGAAGAAAAATTTCTTTATATACCAGTTACAAAAGTACAGGCATGATATTGAAAAGTGGATGATCACAGGGATACATGACTTTAGTCCAAGATTAAGTTTGCACAGTAGTTAATAGGTTAATTGTTAGCAGCAGATTTCTCTTTACATGTTCTAAAAACGATTTATATGAAGGACTCATATCTTAACCAATTGTTGTCGAACATACCCACAAGAAAGCAATTAACAATCAATTTGATATAAAATCATTTTCATGATGCAAGCGACTGCCAACCTCGATGGCCAATCCACTAATAAATAAATGTCATTATAGACTCCATGACTCACATTGACTAACCCATAGCTCGACCACACTTATTATCAAACAATAATATCACTACTTCAGAAAAACTTCCATATGACTTCCTAAAAATAGTCCTAACCACCCAATGCAATACCATGTGACATCAATCACCAACTCCATGAGTCAAAGCTACTCAACCATGATAACAACATCCAATTTAGACTAGAAATGCCACTTCTTTTTTGGTTAGTACCAACCCACTATCTTGAAACTTCTTCTACCTTGGGCAAAACGTCTGAGGAGACTGAAATCACCTTGGGATAGCATCCCTTTAGGTAGCGCTACCTAACCGTTCCAACTCATTCGTATTTATGATTATCCAAACCCTATTCCTTTCCATAACCTTTTATACAAGGCAAACTAACCCACTTATGAGACCGAAATCACCTTGAGATAACATCCCATTTGGTAGAGCTATCAAACCCTTTCCAAATAATTCATATTTACGATTCTCCAAACCATATTCCTTTATCTTACAGGAATTGAGACCAAATTCCTTTCCATTACCTCTTATTAGGTAAACTAAACCAATAAGGAACAGAACATAAGAAACTTGATTCTAAAACGGTATTTACACAACTTTCCTTTTTTTTAATAAGTTACACAACTTTCCTTTTTTTTAATAAGTTACACAACTTTCCTTACATTTATAGCACTCAGTTTTGCTGGAAAGGGCCTTCATTATGGCCTATTGAGTAATATAGAACAGTTTCTTTAGTTAATCTTTTAGTCAAGACTATGAGTACTAAATTATGTCAATCAGCGTTTTGTATACCCTATTGAATCATTTCCATTATACGCTTCCATGCACATCATACACAACACAACTAAAAAGGAAAAGATATGACTTGATGAACATCATATCATGACTTAATCACAACTAATACTAGCATGAAATGATCACATATTTGACATGAAGTCCATGCGAACAATTGCACATATTCAATCTTCGTACGTGCAAAAGTACGTGTATTGAGCATGCATGCAATCCTACACCTTCCTTATTAGCAAGCAATTACTCCAATTCAAGCCCTAACTTCGATCGGTAATACTCATTGTTAAACTTCATTTCTTATAAAGGAGGTTATTGATGATCAACTAATAATAAGTATCGATCTAGATGAAATTGTGAAAAGGTGAACAAATAAAGAGTAGCTCATATTTTAGTCAAAAGTAGTTAGTGAGATTAAAACAATAAAAGGTGGCATTCAAACCACGAAAATAAATATTTTTACATGGATAAGAGCATCTTTGTTCTCGTTCCATCATAATTAGCTGAGATATTTATAGGCAACAGCACGAAATAAAAAAGTTCAGCTGAATTGAATAGCACCAAATAGTTCTACCTACGGGCGGAAAACTTGGAAGCTTGAGAATCATTAGATGTAAGAATGAACTAGTTCAAAGCTATGGCAAGCTAATAAATAAAACAAGGATAGTAAGAAAGGTGCCCGTTCGAAAATTAGATCGACAGAAACACAACAAACCATCAAATGCATATTTCGGAACCGTTCCTGGGCATTGCTCATACTAAAAGCACGATCACGCTTTGAAGAAATCTCGCGCCGCTGGAGCTTCTTAACGCTGTTGACAAATCCATCAATACGAGGCCGTTTATTTGCCAAAATCCGCCGACCGGAGCATGGCCGCGGACTCGCTGATATCCTCCTCCCTTCCATTTATCTCCAAGACCCTTCTCTCTTATCCTTCTCCTCCTCCGTCTCAATTATGTAAGTATTCCATATAAATCGAAGGGGAGGAAAAGTGATACAAAGCAAGTAAAAGAGGGGGAAAACCCCACTAAAAGCGAATCAGGTGAGGAGAGATCTAATTCTCTATATATGATACAAGCGCAGAACTAATGACAACAGAAGAAGAAAGAAGGAAAACCCTAAGCCGAAGAAGCCCCCGGGACGTATCCTCCAACCTTTTGGAGATAAAAGAGAGAGAGAGGGGAGGGATTAAGAGAGAAGAGTGAAGGTATCCGACGTAACTGTGGCTGCTGGGCTGCTTTGCCTCCTGTAACAATCAAACTCTCGGTTTGAATCTCGAGAGTTGAAGAAGAAAAAAGAGGTGCTGATTCAAGCGGAGAAGATTTTACAATATTTGTATACTCAGTCACAGTATGTCTGTTTGTTTCGTATATTACTGCACTGCACCTACTTAGTCAGAGTCAGTAACAACAGTACCTTTCGAGAATTTTTCATTTTTTTCCTTTTTCACTCAGAGAAATAACATGAATTCAGAAAATCAGAAATACATGTCGTGTTAAAAAAAAGTATGGATTCAGCCACTTAGAAGAAGAAAAGTTCAAATACCATTGTAAAAGAATTTCTTCATCTACTGTATTATGAAAACAGAATGGGTATATGAATTTTGAGAATTGAAAGAGAAAAGAGAGGAAAGTAATCTGAGTAGTTTATATTGATTCAAATTACCTTTGTTTGATACATATGTAGGTATTTATAGACATTCTCCTATATGGTCGTTTACAACGATTTTATGAGATATAATGAATATTTAATGTGATTATGGCTATTGATCAAATCGCGAAAAGAAATGTAACTATCGGTATCAGATTCAATTCTCTTTTGACTGCCACATCATACTCGGTTGACTTCATCTTCCTTCATATTCCTCCACGTCGTCCTTTTTAGTTTTCTTTATGCCACGTTGGACATCCACTACCGTATGGGTTAACCAGCCTCGTACATTTACCCCTGTTTTGTATCTCAAATTTAAGCCGTTGATGTAAAACACTAATACTTTGATTTGCCGTTTACTAGCGACTAATGACGTCATGAATTTTATAATTACTTTTTGCTCTGTGTCGTTTCACATTTTTGCACACCATCATTAGCTTTTTTTGGGTGAAAATAGACGTCTTCACCCGTTCAGCTTCCGCTCACACTCCTGCTAATGTCGTTATGTCACGTGTATGTACTTTCGTGCGTCGTTTCCATTTTTTATAGTTATTAGTCTTTTACCTTTCGAATCAACCATTTTGCGTCCGCTGAGGTTATATTTAAACATGTTTTTACCTTATTCTCTTCCCGCGTGTACTTTTACTCAGTGAGTTTCTTCTTCTTCCCCTTCGTTCTCAAGCTTTCTTTAATGGCGTCCTCTTTCTCCCCCACTGTCCCCGAAATTAGGAACAGAGATGAGTTTTTAACCGTATCATTTCCCGTTAGCGTAGAGCTTTTCCCGACGAGGTTAGTTGTTCTTATTTTGATGGCGGCATTGTCAGTCCTTCCTCTTACCCTGGAATTCTAAATTTTAGAACAATGTATATAGCCTTAGGTTTTCGTTTTCCTATTTCTCCTATTTTCCAACAATTTTGTCATTACCATGACCTTTCTCCTACTCAGTTAACCCCAAATACATATAGGATTTTGCTAGGCTTTGAGTCTCTGAACCGTTTGTTTGTTTTAGATTTAGGTTTAAATGAATTATGTCTATTGTACTCCCTTAAAAATGGCCATCACTACGCTGCCCCATGTTGGCCTGACTGGCGGTCTGTTGATACTAGGCATGTCCAATGGTGACAAATGGTGGAACACCGAGGGGTTTCAAGTCTCCGGTGACTGAAGAGGTGGCAGTCACTCATACATCCCTACCAAATGGAGGCCGTTTGGTGAGTGACTATGCACCTCTCCATTTCTTTTTCTTTTCATATTTCTTTCTTCATTCAACTAACTGTTTTTCACCTTTTTTTATAGATCAACTCCTTACGATAGAGCCAAGATCCGGGCCGCTTATAGTGTTCACACTCATGATTGGAAATGGTTGGTTGACCCCGAGCGTGGCTTCCTTTTCTTTTTCAGCCTCCCCCTAAACCTTTGGCCCCACGTGTTGTCATCCAAAGGCAACCTTCTTCTTCCAGTTCTTCATCTTCTACTTCTCCTTCCATTCGAGAATTTTTTGAGATGAGGCCTATCGAGCTTTCTTTGAACCATTCTTCTTTATGTAATGTGCCCAAGGCTGGCTATTGAGCCATCGCATGTGGTTTCTTTTATAGGGACTTCTCATATTTGTCCTCCCCTCTAAACTTCTTCTCCCATTTCTCTTCCAGTAATCAGGCCCCTTATTCAGCCTGATCTTCCTCGACCTTTGGGGTTCATTTCGGTTGGACCTTCGTCCCCGAATTTTGGGTTGGGTGCTTCTGAGGCACCCCAACTTTGGGCTCTCTTTCCTTCAGACTCTACCCCAAGGATTCCTTTTGAAGTTAATCTATTGATGGATTGTGAGTCATCTCATCATATTATGAGTCATCTCATCAGATTATGAGTCATCTTCAGTGCTCCATCAATGCTAATCAGTTGGTGGAGGAACTAGTTGAGGCCCTTCAGAAAGGGATCAATCATTGTCTTCTTCAGGTAACTCTTGCTTTTTTCCTTAACTTTCCTTTTAGTCCTATTTTACTTTCCCTAACTTATAAATTTCATCTTTTTTTTTCAGATAACTCTCCACTAAACCTAACAACATCAATGGCGAGATGGTTAGGCATGATCAAGAAGTGTTTAACTTGAAGCGTCAATTGGCTATCAAGGATATGGAGCTTGGTGAGCTGAAGAGTGAAGCTGAAGCAGCAAAGCTCTTAATTGAAGAGTTACGAGCTGAAGCAAATAGATGCACTCAGGAAGCTGTTCGCGAGGCTTTGAGCAGTTTGAGGCCTCGACTGTTGAAGCCCTGAAGAAGAAGGAGGATGAAGCTTACGAGCTTTATACTGCTCAATTCAAGCTACTGGAGAAGGATGCTTACACCATCGACTATCTCAATGGCGTCTCTAGGGAACCTCCACAGTATGAATTGACTGAAGAGACTCTTCATCCGACTGAAGAGAGTGCTGAAAGAAATGTTGCTTCCCTAGAACTGACTGCTGAAGTGGTCAATAAAGAAGCGGTTTCTAAAGTGCCGCGAAGGCCATATGACTCAATGCAAAGCATATCCAGCTGGATTAATTTTGTATTTTTTGTAATTGTCTTTTATTTTTCTTGTACTCTCTCCCTTTTTCTTTTATCATGAATGAAATATCCTCTTTTACCCTTATGCTTCGAGTATCATTTTCTCTTTCTTAGCAACTTTAATTTAAACCTTCTGATATACTTAAATAATTTTTCCCTTCAATACCATGCCTTACTCAGAAAATCTTCAATTTTTATTTCAAGTGACTGCTTCGAACACTTGGGCAAATTTTCTTCAAAATATTCACCTTAAGTGGCCGCTTAACACACTTAGGCTTTTTTCTTTAATTTTTGTCTTAAGCGGCCACTTGGCACACTTATTTCTTTGTTTTTTTCCTTAAACACTTAGGCCTTTTTCTTTGTTTTTGCCTTAATCGGTCGCTTGGCACACTTAGGCATTATTCTTTGATTTTTGCCTTAAGCGTCCGCTTGGCACACTTAGGCATTTTTCTTTGATTTTTGCCTTAAGCGTCCGCTTGGCACACTTAGGCATTTTTCATTGATTTTTACTTTAAGCAGTTGCTTGACACACTTATGCTTTTTTCTTTGATTTTATTTGCCTCTTGGCATACTTAAACTTTTTTCCTTCAATTTCTATGCACTCCTTCTCCACGAGATTCGGGCTTATTAATCAAAGAAACGGATAAAGGAAAATTCAAAGAAACAAATTTACGTGGGAAATCCTTTAACATGGAAAAATCACGGAGTAAAGATATTCTTATTAAAATAATGAAGGAAATAGGTTCATATATAGTATTTTCGCAGATGTAGAGCATTCCATAGCTTGGAAGATCTGTACATTTGTTATTGGTCAGCCAATATGATCCTTCACCTCCAACCACTTTTATGATATAAGGTCCTTCCCAATTCTACCTCATATTTCCTTCATCCGTTTGCATGATTCTTTTAAGTACTAACTCCTCAGGCTGAAAACCCCTTTCTTTTACCCGTTTAGAAAAATAAGCTTGCCTGCGCTGGTTGTAGTTACCTAGCCTAATGAGGGTTGCTTCCCTATTTTCTTCTAATGGGTCGAATTGTCTCTCCAAATCTTGGGAGTTATCTTCATGACCAATCTCTGAGGTTGTGATTGGACATCCAATTTTCGTTGGGTAATTGATTTTGCCCTGAATGTAAAGGAAAATGGGGTTTGTCCAGGTGGCTCCCATGGAGTTGTGTGTTAAGCCCAAAGAATCGAAGGTAGTTCTTTAATCCATTTCCCTTTTCTCACCTCCAATATTTTCTTCAATCCTTCTAGGATAGTTTAGTTTGACCTTTCTCCTAAACCATTTCCTTGTGGATAATATGGAGTTGAGTGTAAGGCCTTAATCTGTAACCCTTCATAAAAAATCTTAATGATTATTCTGGTGAATTGCAACTCATTATCTGAGATTATGATTTTTGGGATTCCATATCTGCATATGATTTATTTTCAAAGGAAGCTTCTAACCTCATCTTCTCGTATCCTCGTGAGCGTTGCTACTTCTATCCATTTTTTAAAGTAGTATGCTACTACCAGCAAGAATTTTTTCTGAGCTGGAGCCATGGGCAATGATCCCACTATATTGAGTCCCCACCACGTGAACGGCCAGTGACAAACCAAAGTTTGTCATGACTCTGAAGCCATTTCGGGGATGGGTGCGAACCTTTGGCATTTATCACACTTTTTGCATATTGCTTCGTTTCTGCTTACATTCTGGGCAAGTAGTACCCTTCATTCAAAACTTGTGCGCTAAGGTCCTTCCTCCTATATGGCTTCCACAAACCCCTTCGTGGACCTCTGCCATCACATACTTGGCTTCCATCGGGTTGGGAGAGAGAGAGGGATGGAGGGAGGGAGAGAGAGAGAAGAGTGAGAGATTATGACAGAGAGAGAGAGATGTAAAGAGAGAGAGGTATACAAAGAGGGAGAGAGAATGAGAGAGAGCGAGAGAGTGAAGAGAGAGTGAGATAACGAGAGGGGGAGAGAGAAAGAGAGAAAGCGAGAGAGACAAAGATAGAGAGATAGTGAGAGAGGAAGAGAGAGATAAAGAGGAGGGAGAGAGGGAGGGTGAGTGAAAGGGCAAGAGAGAGAGAGACAAAGAGAGAGATAGAGAGATATTGAGAGAGAGAAAGAGTGAAAGAGATAGAGATAGAGAGAGTGAGAGAGAGGGAGGGAGAGAGGGAGGGAGGGTAAACGAGAGAGAGCGGGAGAGGGAGAGAGGGAGGGAGAGAGAGCGAGAGATAGAAAAGAGAGTAAGATAATAAGAGAGGGAGAGAGAGAAAGAAAGATTGGGAGTGAGGGAGTGTGTTAGAGAGAAAGACAGAGAGAGAGAGGGTGAGAGAGAGGGAGGCAGGGATGGGGAGAAGGAGAGAGAGAGAGGGTGATAGAGATGGAGTGATAGAGAAGGAGTGATAGAGAGAGAGGGAGAGAGAGAGGGGGGAGGGAGAGATATATATATTGATAGATAGATAGATAGAGACAGAGAGAGAATGTGAGTGAGAGAGAGGGGGAGTGAGAGAAAGAGAAAGAAAGAGATGAGAGGGGGAGAGAGTGAGAGAGTGAGAGAGCGAGAAAAAGAGAGAGAAAGGATGAGAGAGAGAGAGGGGAGAGAAAGGGAGAGAAAGAGATGAAAAGAGAAAGATTGAGAGATAGTGAAAGAGACAGAGAGAGAGGGGAGAGAGGGAGGGTGAGTGAGAGGGACAGGGTGAAGGAGAGGGGGGAGAGAGAGAATGAGTGATTGAGAGTGAAGGAGAGAGTGAAAGAGAAAGAGGAAGAGAAAGGGGGTGATAATAGAGAGAGAGAGATAGAGATAGGGAGAGACAAGAGAAAGAGAGAATGCGAGAGAGAGGGAGGGAGAGACAACGAGAGGGAGGGGGAGGATGAGAGAGAGATAGAGATAGGGAGAGACAAGAGCAAGAGAGAATGCGAGAGAGAGGGAGGGAGAGACAACGAGAGGGAGGGGGAGGATGAGAGAGAGAGAGAGAGAGAGAGAAGAGCGAGATAGTAAGACGGAGAGAGATACAGAGAGAGAGAGAGGGGGGAGGGAGAGAGAGAAAGAAGCCAGAGAGTATGACAGAGTGAGAGAGAGAGATGGAGAGAGAGAGAGTGTGTGTGTGTGTGTCTGTTAGAGGGAGAGAGTGATAGAGAGAGGGAGAGACTGAGAGAGAGAGAGAGAGCGAGAGTGAGATAACGAGAGGGGGAGAGAGAGAGAGAGAGAGAGAAAATGAGAGAGACAAAGATATAGAGGTAGAGAGATAATAAGAGAGGGAGAGAGGAAGAGCGAGATAGTATGACAGAGGGAGGGAGGGGGAGAGAGAGAAGTGAGAGAGTATGACATAGAGAGAGAGAGATGGAGAGAGAGTGTGTGAGAGAGGGAGAGAGTGAGAGAGAGAGGGAGGGAGAAAGATAGAGAGAGGGAGAGAGTGAGAGAGCGAGAACGAGAGAGAGAAGAGAGAGTGAGATAACGAGAGGGGGAGAGAGAGAAAGAGAGAAAGCGAGAGAGACAAAGATATAGAGATAGAGAGATAGTGAGAGAGGGAGAGAGGAGAGAGAGATGAGAAAGATAGATAGGAGGGTGAGTGAAAGGGAAAGAGAGAGAGAAATAAAGAGAGGGAGAGATAGAGAGATAGTGAGAGAGAGTGTGAGAGATATAGAGATAGAGAGAGGGAGAGAGAGGGAGAGGGTGTGGGAGAGGGAGAGGGAGAGAGAGTGTGTGAGAGAGAGAAAAAAAGAGACTGGGAGGGAGGGAGTGTGTTAGAGAGCGAGAGAGAGGGAGAGAGAGTGAGAGAAAGGGTGAGAGAAAGAGAGAGAAAGAGAGAGAGAGACGAAGAGTGAGGGATAGAGATACAGTGAGAGAGACACAGAGTGAGAGAGAGATAGAGAGAGGGAGGGAGAGAGGGAGGGTGAGTGAGAAGGAGAGGGAGAGAGAGAGAAAGCGAGAGTGAGAGATAGAAGGAGAGTGAGATAATGAGAGGGGGAGAGAGAGAATGAGTGAGATAATGAGAGGGGGAGAGAGAGAATGAGTGATTGAGAGAGAGGGAGAGAGAGAGGGTGATGGAGAGAGAGACACACAGAAAGGGGGAGAGAGAAGAGTAAGAGAAAATGAGAGAGAGGGAGGGAAGGGGAGAGAGGGAGGGAGAGAGAGAGAAGAGTAAGAGAGTATGACAGAGAGAGATATAGAGAGAGTGAGAGAGCGGGAGAGAGAGTGAGATAACGAGAGGGGGAAGAGAGAAAGAGATAGAGAGACAAAGAGAGAGAGAGAGATAGAGAGATAGAGAGATAGGGAGAGAGAGATGAGAGAGAGAGAGAGAGAGGGATGGATAGAGGGAGGGTGTGCGAGAGAGAAAGAGAGAGAGAGAGATAAAGAGAGAGATAGAGAGAGGGGGAAGGAGGGCGGGAGGGTAAGAGAGGGGGAGAGGGAGAGTGAGAGATAGAGAGAGAGATAGAAGAGATAGTGAAATAACAAGAGGGGGAGAGAGAGAGAAAGAGAGCGTAAGAGTGATGGAGTGAGAGAAGAAAGAGAGAGGGTGATGGAGTGGGATAGAGAGAGGGAAGGGGAGAAGGAGAAAGAGAGAGAGGGGGGAGGGAGAGGGAGAAGGTGATAGAGAGAGACAGAGAGAAGGGGAGAGAAGAGCAAGAGAGAATGAGAGAGAGAGAGAAAGAGGGAGGAATGAGGAGAAGAATAGCGAGCAAGAGAGAGATAGAGAGAGAGTTAGAGCGAGACAGAGAAGACAGAGAGAGACAAATAGGAAGAGATAGAGAGATAGTGAGTGAGGGAGAGAGAGATTGAGAGAGATAGTGAGAGAGAAAGGGAGGGAGAGAGGGAGGGTTAGCGAGAGGGAAAGAGAGAGAGAGCCAAAGAGAGAGAGAGATAGAGAGATAGTGAAAGAGAGAGAGTGAGAGAGAGATAGATAGAGAGAGAGGGAATGAGAGAGGGAGGGTGAGCGATAGGGAGAGGGAGAAGGAGAAAGCAAGAGATAGAAGAGTGAGTGGGATAGCAAGAGGGGGAAGAGAGAGAGATAGAAGAGAGAGTGGGATAGCAAGAGGGGGTGAGAGAGAGAAAGAGAGATTGAGAGTGAGGGAGTGACAGAGAGTGAGAGAGAGAGAGAAGAGAGAGTGAGATAACGAGAGGGGGAGAGAGATAAAGAGAGAGAGACAAAGAAAGAGAGTGAGAGAGAGAGGGAGGGAGGGAGGGTGAGCGAGAGGGAGAGGTAGAGAAGGAGAGAGAAAGAGAGAGAGATATATATAGAGAGAAGAGAGAATAAGATAATGAGAGGGGGAGAGAGGGAGAAGGAGAGGCAGATAAGAGAGATAGAGAGGGAGAGAAAGAGAGAGAGAATGTGTGTGTGTGTGTGTGAGGGAGAATGAGAGGGAGAGTGCGAGAGAGAAGGAGAGAGAGAGAGCGAAAGAGAGTTGGAGGGAGAGATAGAGAGATATTGGTTGAGAGAGACAAATAGGCAGAGATAGTGAGAGAGGGAGTGAGAGACTGAAAGAGAGAGGGAGGGTGAGGGGGAGGGTTAGAGAGGGGGAAAGAGAGAGAGAGAGAGAGATAAAGAGAGAGAGGGGGGACAAAGAGAACGAGATAGAGAGATAGTGAGAGAGGGAGAGAGGGAGAGAGGGAATGAGAGAGGGAGGGTGAGTGAAAGGGAGAGGGAGAGAGGGAAAGAGCGAGAGATAGAAGAGAGAGTGGGATAGCAAGAGGAGGAGAGAGAGATATATAGGAGAGAGTGGGATAGCAAGAGGGGGCAGAGAGAAAGAGAGATTGAGAGTGAGGGAGTGACAGAGAGTGAGAGAGAGGGGGTGAGAGAGTGACAGAGAGAGAGGGAGAGGGGGAAGGAGAGAGAGAGTGTGGGTGATAGAGAGCGGGAGAGAGAAGAGCAAGAGAAAATGAGTGGGAGAGAGAGAGGGGGTCACAAAGAGAGAGAAGAGCGTGAGAGAATGAGTGAGAGAGAAAGATATAGAGAGAGGGAGAGTGTGAGAGTGAGAGAGGGAGATAGTGAGAGTGAGAGTGAGAGAGAGGGAGAGAGAGAAAAGAGAGAGTGAGATAACGAGAGGGGAGAACGAAGGAAAGAGAGAGACAAAGAAAGAGAGTGAGAGAGATAGAGAGAGGGAGGGAGAGAGGAAGGGTGAGTGAGAGGGAGAACGAGAGAATGAGAGAGAAAGAGAGAGAGAGAGAGAGAGAGAGAGAGAGAGAAGGGAGAGTAAGATAATGAGAGGGGGAGAGAGAGTGCGAGAGAGAAGGGGAGAGAGAGGGATAGAGAGAGTGAGAGTGAGTGAGAGAGAGTGAGAGTGAGTGAGAGAGAGTGTGAGATATAGAGTGAGAGAGAGACAGTGAGGGGAGAGAAAGTGAGAGAGAGTGTGTGTAAGAGGGAGAGAGAGAGGGTGTGAGTGAGAGAGAGAATGGGAGAAAGAGAGAGTGTAAGAGAGTGAGAGAGAGAGAGAGTGAGTTCGGGAGAGAGAGAGAGAAAGCGAGAGAGTGAGGGGGATTGAGGGAGGGAGAGAGAGAAACATAGAGCAAAGAAGAAAGAGAGAAAGATGAGAGAGAGGGAGGGAGGGAGAGAGAGATAGAGAGAAAGAGAGAGAGAGAGAGAGAGAAAGGGAGAGAGAGCGAGAGAGAGAAGATAGAGTGACATGACGAGAGTGAGGGCGTGACAGAGAGAGCGAGAGAAAGAGAGAGGGTGAGAGAGACGGAGGGGGCTCACTTTTCTCTCTCCCTATCTCTTTCTCTCTCCCTTCCCTCCCCCCCTCTCTCACCATTCTCTCTCTTGTTCCCTCCCCCTCTCTCTTTGTCACGCTCTCTCTCTCTTTCTCACGCACTTCCTCTCTCTTTCTCTCTCACTCACTCGCTCTCTTACACCCTCTCTATCTCGTTCTCTCTCACCCCCTCTCCCTCTTTCTCCCTCTCACTCTCTCTCCCACTCCCTCTCTTTCACGCTCACTCTTACTCCCTCTCCCTCTCTCTCACTCTCACTCACATACTCACACACACACACACTTTCTCTCTCGCTCTCTCTATCTCTCTATCTCTCTCTCCCTCTTTCTCTCTCTCCTCACTCTCTCCTCGCTCTCTGTCTCTCTCTTTATCACTCTCTCACTCTCCCTCTCTCTCCCTCTATCTCTCTCTCCCTCTCCCTCTCTCTTTTACGCGCTCCCTCACTCCCCCTCTCTCTCACTCTTTCTCTCTCTATCTCCCCCTTTCTCTCTATCTCTCTCACGCTCTCTCTCATTATCTCTCTCTCTCTTTCTCTCTCTCTTCTTCCTTCTCTCGCCCTCCCTCTCTCTCTCTCCCTCCCTCCCGCACTCACTCTCTATTTATCTGACCCTCTCTATCCCGCACTCTTTCTCTCTCTCTCTTGCTCGCTCTCTCTCTCTCTTGTTCTCTGTTGGTCTCTCTCTCTCACGCTCTCTCACTCTTCTCACTTTCTCTCTCTCCCTCTCTCACACTCTCTCCCACTCTCTCCTCTCTCGCTCTCTCTTCTCTCTCTATCTTATTCTCTCTCGCTCTCTCACTCTATCTTCTCTCTCTCTTTCTCTCTCTTCTCTCTTCCTCTCTCTATCCCGAACTCTCTCACTCACTCACACTTAATCACTCTCTCTCTCTATCTCTCTCTCGCTCTCTCACTCTATAAGTTTCTCCATCTCTCTTTCTCTCTCACACTATCTCTCTATAACTCTCTCTATTTCTTTCTTTCTCTCTTTCCCCCTCTCGTTATCTCACTCTCTTTTCTCTCCCACACTCACTCTCACTCTATCTCGTTGTCTCTCTCTCTATCCCGTACTCTCTCTCTCTTTGTCTCTCTCTATCCCGCACTCTCTCTCTCTGTCACTCTCTCTCTGTCACTCTCTCTCTCTGTCACTCTCTCTCGTTATCTCTCTCTATCACCCACTTTCTCCCTCTCTCTCACTCCTCTCTCTTTGTCTCTCTCTATCTCAATTACTATCTTTCTCTTCGTCTCTCTCTCCCCATCTCGTAATCTCACTATCTCTTCTCTCTTTATTTATCTATCTCTCTCTCACTCTCTCTTGCTCTCTCTCTTACTCTTTGTCAGTCTCTCTCTCTCTCAGACATTCTCTCACACTCTCTCTCTTCTCTCTCTCCCTCTCCCCCTATCTCTCTCTCTCTCACACCCACTCTCTTAATCTCCATTTCTCTCTCACTCCCCCTCTCGTTATCTCATTCTCACGTCTCTCTCTTTATCACCCCCTCTCTTTCTCCTTCTCCCCCTCCCCTTCTCTCTCACACTCTCTCTCTCTCTGTCTCACTCCCTCACTCTCAACCTCTCTTTCAATTTCTCTCTGCCTCTCGTTATCTTACTCTCTCTGTGTGTGTGTGTGTCCCCCAATCCCTCACTCTCAATCTCTCTTTCTACTCTCTCCCCCTCTCTCCCCCTCTCGTTATCTCACTCTCTCTTCTCTCTCTCTCCCTCCATCTCACTCTCACTCTCTCTCTCACTCCCCCTCTATCTCGCTCCCTCACTCTCTCCCATTCTCTCTCTCTCTCTCTCTTTCCCTCTCTCTCTTTTCCTCTCTCGCCCACCCTCTCTCTCCCTCCCTCCCCACTCACTCTCTCAGTCTCACTTTCTCTCTCTATCCCGCACTTTCTCTCTCTCTCCCTCTCTCTTGCTCGCTCTTACTCTCTCTTGCTCTCTGTTGGTCTCTCTCTGTCACGCTCTTACTCTCACTCTCTCTCTTTAACTCTCTCACTTTCTTGCTCTCCCACTCTCTCCTCTATCGCTCTCTCTCTTCTCTCTCACTATCTTATTCTCTCTCTCACTCGATCTTCTCTCTCCCTCTCTCTATCCCGTACTCTCTCACTCACTCACATTCACTCTCTCTCACTCTATCTCTCTCTCATTTTCTCTCGCACTCTCTCTCTTTCTCTTACACATTATCTCTCTATAACTCTCTCTTTATATGTCTCTCTCTTTCACTCTCTCTCTCCCCCTCTCGTTATCTCTTTCTCTCTTCTCTCTCCCTCCCTCCCTCCTTGTCACACACTCTCTCTATCACAGACACATACACTCTCTCTCTCTCGCTATCTCTCTCTCACCCACTCTCTCTCCCTCTCTCTCTCTGTCCATCTCTCTCTCTCTCTCCATATATATATATATATATATATATATTTCTCTCTCACTATCTTTCTCTCTGTCTCTCTCTCCCCATCTCGTTATCTCACACTCCCTCTCTCTTTTTCTCTCTCGCTCTTCACCCTCCCTCTCTCTCCCTCTTTTTCTTTATCCCCCTCCCTTTCTCTCTCTCACCCTCTCTCCATCTCTCATTCTCGCTCTATCTCTCTCGCTCACTTTTGCTCTTCTCTCTCCCTCTCTCTGTCTGTCTCTCTATCATCCTCTCGGTCTTGCTCTCTCTTTCTCGTTCTCCCCATCCCTCTCTCTCTCTGTCTCTCTCTCTCCCTCACTCCCAATCTCTCTTTCTCTCTCTCCCTCTCTCATGATCTCACTCTCTCTTCTATCTCTCGCTCTCTCTCTCCCCCTTTCTCTCCCTCCATCTCCATCTCCCTCTTGCTCAGCCTCTCTCCCTCTCTCTCTCACTCTTTCTCTCTCTTATTATCTCTCTCTCAGACTCTCTCTCCCCCTCTCTCTCTCACGCTCTCTCTCACTCACTTATTATCTCTCTCTCTTTCTCTCTCTATCTCTATATCTCTCTCCCTCCCTCGCTCTTTCTCTCTCTCACATTTCTATCTCCCTCTGTCTCTCTCTTCTTCCCTCTCTCACCCCCTTTCACTCCCTCTCTCTCCCTCCCTCCCTCACTCCCTCTCACTCTCTCCCTATCTCTCTCGCACTCACTATCACTCTATCTCGCTATCTCTCTATCCCGCACTTTCTCACTTTATTTTTCTCTCTCACCCACTATCTCCCTCTTTCTCCTTCTCCCCCTCCCTTTCTCTCTCTCTCTCTAACCCACTTTATCTCGCTCTCGCTCTATATCTCTCTCATTCTATTTTTCTCTTCTCTTTATATTTGTCTCTCTCTAAATCACCCCCTCCCTCTCGCTCTCTCTCTCTCTCTCGGTCTCTCACTCTCTCTGTCTCTCTGTCTCTCTCTCGCTCTCTTACTCTCTCACTTTCTCTATATCCCCCCTCCCGCTCTTCTCCTACCCCTCCTTCTCTCTCCTCCCTCTCTCTCTTCTCCTACCCCTCCTTCTCTCTCCTCCCTCTCTCTCACACTCAATCTTTATTTCTCTCTCTAACTCCCTCACTCCCAATCTCTCTCTCCCCCTCTCGTTATCTCATTCTCTTTTTTCTTTCTCACTCTCGCCATCTCTCTCTCCCTCTCTTCCTCTCTCAACCTCTCGCTCAACCTCTCGCTCACCCTCCCTCTCTCCCTCCATCTCTATCTATCTCTCTCTATCTCTATGACTATCTCTCTCTATCTATTTCTCTCTCTATCTCTCTCTATCTCCCTCCCTCCCTCTCTTAACTTTCTCTCTCTCACTCTCGTGCTCTCTCCCCCTCTCTCTCTTCTATCTCTCTCTCTCTTTCTGTCTCACTCTCTTTCTCTATCACTCTCTCTCTCTCTCGCTATCCCTCTCTCTCACCCACTCTCTATGTCTTTCCCCCTCTCTTTCTCTGTCTCTCTCTATCTCACTCACTATCTTTCTCTCTGTCTCTCTCTCCCCATCTCGTTATCACACTCTCTCCTCTCTCTATTTATCTATCTATCTCTCTCCCTCTCTCTTGCTCTCTCTCTCTCTCTTACTCTATGTCGGTCTCTCTCACGCACTTTCTCACTGTCACGCTCTCTCCCCCTCACTCTCTATCTTCTCTCTCTTTCTGTCTCTCTCTCTCACCCTATCTCTATTACTCTCACTCTTTCACTCTCTCTCACTCCCTCACTCTCAATCTCCCTTTCTCTCTCTCCCCCTCTTGTTACTCAGTCTACCTTCTCTCTCTCACTCTCCCTCTCGCCACCACACACACTCTCTCTCTCACACACACAAAATCTCTCTCTCTCTCTCTATCACACACACACACACACACACACACACACACACACACACACACACACACTATTTCTCTGTCTCTCTCTCACTCCCTCACTCTCAATCTCTCTTTTTGTCTCTCTTCCCCTCTCTTTATCTCACCCTCTCTTCTCTCTCTCGCTATCTCTCTCTTTCACTTGCTCACCCTTCATCTCTCCCTCTGCCTCTCTCTATCTCTCTTACTCTCTCCCTCCCTCTCTCACTATGGCTCTCTCTTTGTCGGCCTCTTTCTCTCTCTTCTCCCCTCTCGTTATCTCACTCTCTCTTCTCTCTCGCTCTCACACACTCGCTCTCTCTCTCTCCCTCTCGCTCTCGCTCTTACTCCTTCTCGCTCTCACACTCTCTCTCCCTCTTCCTCTCGCTCTCGCTCTCGCTCTCTCTCGTTCTCCCTCTCTCTCGCTCTCGCTCTCTCTCGCTCTCACTCTCTCTTCCTCTCTCACTCTCAAACTCTCTCTCTATCTTTTCTCCCTCGCTCTTCTCTCTCCCACCCTCTTTTTCATTATCCCCCTCCCTTTCTCTCTCTCACCCTCTCTCTCTCACCCCCTCTCTCTCACACTCGCTCTATCTCTCTGTCCCTCTCTCTCTCATTCTCTTTTGCTATTCTCTCCCCCTCTCTCTGTCTATCTCTCTCTCCCTATCACCCCCTCAGTCTCGCTCTCTCTTTCTCCTTATCTCCCTCCCTCTCTCTCACCTCTCTCTCTCTCTCTCTCACACACACACACACACACACACTCTCTCTCACCATCTTTCTCTCTCACTCTGTCACTTCCAATCTCTCTCTCTCCCCCCTCTCATTATCTCACCCTCTCTTCTATCTCTCGTTCTTACTCTCTCTCTCTCCCTCTCTCTCTCCCTCTATCTCCCTCCATCTCCCTCTCCCTCTCGCTCAGCCTCCCTCTCTCCCTTCCTCTCTCTCTCTCTCTCACTCTTTCTCTTTCTTACTATCTCTATCTCTTTGTCTCTCACTCGCTCGCTCTCTCTTTCCTCTCTCTCTCTCCCGCTCTCTCTCTCAAACTATCTCTCTCACCCTCTCTCTTGCACTCTATCTCTCTTTCACGCTCTCTCTCTCTCACTCATTCTTTCTCTCTATCTTTATATCTCTCTCCCTCCCTCACTCTCTCTCTCTCTCACCTTTCTATCTCTTTCTCTCTCTCCCTCTTTCCCTCCCTCACCCCCTCTCACTCACTCTCTCTCCCTCCCTCCTTCCTTCTCACAGAGATAGATAAATAGAGAGAGAGAGAGAGAAGAAAGACTGATATAACGAGATCAGGAGAGAGAGACAGAGAGAAAGATACTGAGTGAGATAAAGAGAGAGAAGAGAGAGGGAATGAGTGAGAAAGAGGGAGAGAGAGATAGATAGATAAATAGAGAGAGAAGAGAGAGTGAGATAACGAGATCAGGAGAGAGAGATAGAGAGAAAGATAGTAAGTGAGATAGAGAGAGGGAGAGACCAGAGAGTGGGAATAAGTGAGAGAGAGATAAAGTGAAAAAGATAGGGGTTGAGAGGGTGAGAGAGAGTGAGAGAGCGAGATAAAGAGAGAGAGATGGGGGAGAGCGAGAGAGAAAGAGAGCAAAGAGAGAAAGGGAGAGACAAAGAAAGAGAGATAGATAGATAGTGAGAGAGAGAGAAAGAGTAAGAGGGAGGGAGAGAAGGAGGGTGAGTGAGAAGGAGAGGGAGAGAGAGATAGCGAGAGAGGGAGGGAGCAAGAGCAAGAGATAGAAGAGAGAGTGAGGTAATGAGAGGGGGAAAGAGAGAGATTGAGAGTGAGGGAGTGAGAGAGAGAGAGTGAAAGAGAGGGCGTGAGAGAGAGGGGAGAGGGAGAAGGAGAAAGAGAGTTAGAGACAGACAGAAAGATAGACTGACATAGAGACGGAGAAAGAAGAGTAAAAGAGAACGAGAGAGTGTGGGAGAGAGAGATAGAACGAGAGGGATAGAGAGGGTGATAGTGAGGGAAATGGTTGGGGAGAAGGAGAAAGAGGGAGAGAGAGAGAGAGAGACCGTGAAAGAGTGAGGCTGCGAAAGTATGAGAGAAAGTGAGAGTGAGAGAGATAGAGAAACAGAGAGAGAGAGTGTGTGTGTGTGTGTGTGTGTGTGTGTGTGAGAAAGAGAGAGAGCGAGGGGGATGGGAAGAGAGAGCGAGAGTAAGAGAGTGTGTGTGAGAGAGAGACCGATAGAGAGTGAGAGAGAGAGAGAGCAAGAGAGATGGAGATAGAAATAGATAGATAAAGAGAGAGTGAGTGTGTGAACAAAGAGAAAGTGAGATAAGGAGATGGGGAGAGAAAGATAGTGAGTGAGATAGAGAAAGAGGGGGAAAGACAGAGAAAGAGAGGGAGAGAGAGTGGGTGAGAGAGAGAGAATGACAGAGAGAGAGAGACAAAGTGAGGGAGTGTGGGATAGAGAGAGATAGAGAGAAAGAGCGAGATGGAGAGTGAGTGCGGGAAAGAGTGAGGGAGAGAGAGAGTGCGAGAGACAAAGAGAGAGTGAGAGGGAGGGAAAGAGAGAGAATGAGAGGGGGTGAGAGTGGGAAGAAGAGAGAAATTGAGGGAGAGAGAAAGGTGAGAGAGAAGGAGAGAGAATGAGGGAGAGAGATATAGAGAGAGAGAGAATGAATGAGTCAGAGAGAGAGAGAAATAGAGAGGAAGAGAGAGTGACAGAGCGAGAGAGAAGAGAGAGAGAAGAGAGAGCGAGCGAGAGATAGAGATAGTTAGAGAGAGAAATAGTGGGAGAGAAAGATAGAGAGAGAGGGAGGGTGAACGAGAGGGAATGGAGATGGAGGAAGAGAGAGTGAAAGAGAGATAGAAGAGAGTATGAGATAATGAGAGGGGGGAGAGAGAAAGAGAGATTGGGAGTGAAGGTGTGAGAGAGAGATTAAGAGAGAGGGTGAGAGAGAGAGAGGGAGGGGGAGAAGGAGAAAGAGAGACCGAGACCGAGAAGTTGATAGAGAGAGAGAGCAGACAGACAGACAAAGAGAAGGAAGGAGAAAAGTAAAAGAGAATGAGGGAGAGAGAGAGAAAGGGAGCGGGAGAAGGAGAAAGATGGAGAGATAGGGTGAGAGAGAGAGAAACAAAGTGAGAGAGTGCGGGATAGAGAGAGTGAGAGAGAGAGATAGCGAGATAGAGTGAGCGTGAGTGAGGGAGAGAGAGGGGGAGAGAGGGAGAGAAAAAGAGACTCTATTTATCTATCTATCTCTCTCTCTCTCTTGCTCTCTCTCTCTCTCTCTCGTGCTTACTATCGGTCTCTATCTCTCTCACTCTCGTGCTCTCTCACCCTCTCACTCTCACTCTCACACACTCTCTCTCACTCCCTCACTCTCAATCTCCCTTTCTCTCTCTCCCCATCTCATTATCTCTTCTCTTTCTCCATCTCCCTCAACCTCCGCTCACCCTCCCTTTCTCCCTCCCCCCTCTCTCTCTCCATCTCTCTCTCATACACTCCCTCCCCCCTCTCTCTCCATCTCTCTCTCATACACTCCCTCTCTCACTCTCTCTCCATCTCTCTCTCATACACTCCCTCTCTCACTATCTCTCCATCTCTCTCTCATACACACTCTCTCTCACTATCTCTCCATCTCTCTCTCATACACTCCCTCTCTCACTATCTCTCCATCTCTCTCTCATACCACTCCCTCTCTCACTATCTCTCCATCTCTCTCTCATACACTCCCTCTCTCACTATCTCTCCATCTCTCTTTCTCTCTATCTCTATCTCTCTCTCCATCCATCCCTCTCTCTCTCCCTCCATCCCTCTCTCACCCTCTCTCCCTCCCTCCCTCCCTCCCACACACTCACTCTCTTTCTCTCTTTCTGCTCTCTCTATCTCCTCTCTACCGCACTCACTATCTATCTCACTCCCCATCTCTCTCTCACACACTCACACACACACACACACTCTCTCTCTCACTCACTTACACACTCTCCCACTATCTCTCTCCCACACACTCTCTCTCTCGCTCTCTCCCTCCCTCCTTCTCTCTCTCTATCACCCTCCATCACTCCCTCCCTCCCCCTCTCTTTATCTCTCTCACTTTCCCTCTTGTCTCTCTCTCTCTCTCTCTCTCTCTCTTTCTATCTCTTTCCCCCTCTCGTTATCTCACTCTCTATTCCCTCTCTCTCTCGCTCTCTCTCTCTCTGTCTCTCTCTGTATGTCTATCTTTCTCTCTCTCGCTCTCTCTCTCATTCTCTCTCGCTATATCTCTCTCTCTCTCTTTCTCTTTCTCCCCATCCCTCTTACTCTCACTTTCTCTCTTTCTCTCCCGTTCTCTCTTACTCTTCTCTCTCCCTCTCTCTATCACCCTCTCTCTCTATTTCTCCTTTCCCCCCTCTCTCTTTCTCTTTCTCTGTCTCTCTCCCAACCTCTCTTTCTCTCTCTCTCTCTCTCTCTCTCACACACACACACACACACACACTCACTCACTCTCTATTCCTCACTCCCTCACTCTCAATATCTCTTTTTTTGTCGTTCCCCCTCTCGTTATCTCACTCTCTCTTCTATCACTCATTCTTGCTCTCTCTCTCTCTCTCTCGGTCTTTCACGTACTTGGCTTCTATCTTTTGGGAGCCTACCGCTCGGTAGATATTGAATGATTCAATCCATCCAACTTGGTTATGCGCGTTATGTATTGTGAGTGGTTGTTTGATTCTTTGTGCTTGGGAATTCTAGGAATTCAACTGGGATGTTTCTTATTTCATGATTGTTGATGGATGATCCCAAAGTTGCTAGAGCGTCAGTATGTAAATTTTCCCCTCTGAGATTTTGTTTTATGTGGTATTCCTCTAAATGCTCCAATAGCCGCTTCACACATTGGAGGTACTTTGACATTCTTTCATCTTTAGTGGTGTATGTCCCTATAATTTGGTTAGCACCAATTGTGAATCACAATAAATATTTATCTTTCATACCCTGAATAACTTCACGAGATGGATTCCAGCCAGTATTGCCTCATATTCTGCTTTGTTGTTCGAGGTGTTAAAGCCAAATGATAGAGCTTTTTCTATGATTTCTCCACGCGAGGTTCAAATTACTACGTCTGCCTTGGATACATCTTTACTTGGTTGTATCTAGAGAATGCATCTGTGAAGCTCAATAATTCATGCCCTGTCGTCGTATCTATTATTTGATCGATCTGTGGAAGCGGATAATTGTCTTTGAGACACGCTTTTTTGAGATCTGTGAAATCTACACAAACTCTCCATTTTCCATTCCTCTTTTTCACCAACACCACATTAGATAGCTATTCTGGATACATGACTTCTATGATGAAGCTCGATTTTGTTAAATGATCAACTTCTTCCTTGATTTCTTTCTTTCTTTCTGGGGTGAATGTCCTCTAATTTGTTTCACAGGTCTAATATGTGGATCTACGTTCAAGGGGTGACGTATAACTTCTTCGCTAATGCCTGGCATGTCTGTTGGGGTTTCAACAAATATATCTTCATTTGCTATTGTTGTTGGCTCAATTGCCATTTTACATCCGAGATTGATGCTTTTCTTGCGGCGTCTAGCGCTGCGACCGTGCAGTATCAGGCTGCAGCTTGGTCTCATATGATTGTTCTTGTTCAATTTGGGCTTGGATATTTCAGAGTTTAGTGGTAAGTTGACGAAACTGCTTTCATCTTATGAATCTATGCTCTGTCCAGTATTTCATTTTATAGAGAAGGTGTGTTAATAACCATAAATTCCAACAAATGGTTAAACGGTTCTGCCAGCACTTGAAGGGAAAATGTCCCTTTTGAGTACTTTGCTTCTCCGTTGAATCCTACCAACGGCTACCCCGAGTTTCATAGTTTTTTTGCTTCTACTCCCATATTGTCCATGGTTGATCGGCACATGACGCTTTGTGCACTACCATTGTCTACCAATACTCTTCTTAGTAGGCAATTTCCCACTTGGATGGATATTACTAAGGCGTCATTGTGATCTCAATGATTTGTAAGTGTTCCTTATTGTTGAACATTATGGGAGCCTATTCTGAAGTTTTCTCCTCTTCCGTAACTATAATTGCCTTCTTGCAATGCTACTTCCTTTCTTTATAACTAGCTTCCTCTAATTCTGTCAGCGCTTAATTGTATCAATAATGCGTTGCGGTTCTACCACCTTTCTCTGTTCTGTGTCTCTTTCTGCTTGCCTATTGTCTAGCTTAGCAACGTATTGTCCAAGGTGGCCTTTATTGATGAGATCTTCAATATAATATTTTAGTTGGTAACAATCTTTCATCATGTGGCAGTTGCTTTTGTGAAATGAGCAAACTCGTGCTTGTCTTTTTCAGCTAGTTCCTTCTTGATGGGTGGTGGCATCTTCAGCCACGGTTCGTCCTCTATGGTCTACAGGATTTGGTTCACTGGAATAGTGAGTGGACCGTATGTTTCTCCCTTCGGATGATTCGTTCAGGTCCCCTTGGTCTTTTGTCTTGTCTGCTTTCTTTGCGTTTATCTTTGCCTCCGAGTGTCTCACTCTTCTGTTTGGCATTGTTGTTAGAGGCTACCATAAACTGTTCTGAGCTTCTTCTTTCCTATTCAATATTTATATAAGTTTAGTCCCTAAGGAATGTTTCCATCATTGTGAGAAACTTTTCCTTGGACATATCTTCGAATAATGAGGATTGTGGGTCCAACTCTCTTCTGAATGTAAGTCGAGCTAAGTGGTCATCGCAGTCTCCCACCTTGCCCATTTCTTCTTTGAATCATTGGGTGTAATAATGCAGTGACTCTCCTTTCTTTATTGAGATCATCATAAGGTACTCTGAGTCCATCGAGACGGACAGATACGTAGCATATTGTTTCAAAAAGATAGAAGACATAACAGAAAAATTAGTTATAGAAAAAGGAGGAAGAGAATGATGCCACTTTAGAGCGATGTCGTCCATTTACCGAAACCGCCTCATTTGTTGAACGGGATCTGTCTTTCTTGGATAATATTTAAATTTTGGTGGTGTGAACTTCTTTGGAATAAGTGTTGACAGGATTTCCGGAATTAATGGAATTTGGGTTAGTGAATCCAGATTCGTTACCACTGTAGTGCCCAATCTTTTTGGCTTTGGCCATCTTTCTTTCGAACATCTTTTCTATATCGTGTTCCGTTAACTTATTTCATTGCGAGCTTGTTATACCTCTCGTTGCAAGGTTGCAACTTGATCTTGTAGTGTATGCAGAGTTCTATGTAAAGTTTTTGTGTTTCAGTTCTCCAACTCTGTGATTCTGGCTAGAATCGTCTGGAGAATGGCCGGTACATCGTGGTTCCTTTGTTTAGGGTGGTTTTGGGGATCATTTATGCTCTCAAAGTTATGAGCAATGCTTGATCTTGTTCTCAACATTCTCGATGTTTCATCTTTGAGGTCTTTTTCTCCTTGAGTTTTCTTTCAGCTCTCAATGAAAGCATCAATTTATAAAGAAATTTTTTTCTCTACTATATTCTGGGAACAAAATGTGTATAATTTAATTTTGAGAACTGAAAGAGAAAAGAGAGGAAAGTAATCGAGTAGTTTATATTGATTTGAATTGCCTTTGTTTGATACATATGGATGTATTTATTTGTAGGAATGGGTTTTAGATTTTGTAGAAAAATAATTGAACCATGACAAATTCATTGGTGGAATATCAAAAATTTTCATGCAAAACATTTAATTGTATTAAACACAAAACCAAACCAATGAATATGCATAAGAGCATAAACGTGTTGAGAAGAGAGAAACGATTTATACATTTTCTATTAATGGAGAAATTTTGATTTTGCGGGATCTAATTATCTATCTCTCATTCTTCGTTCTTGAGATTTGCAGAGCTTTTAATTGATCCTTACACCGACAACCACTCATTAAAGTTAGTAGTATATCTCTCAAGGATTTTGTGTAGAAATTGAGTGTGAGCTCTCAAAACAATTGTGGAAGACAAAACTAAATTGTTCTCTTCCTCTATGAATTTCAGCGCAACAGTGTAGGGAAGAGGGAGAAACTTTTTTTGCTCTGATTAACACTTAGGTTAGGTTAGAGATGAAACTCTAATGCAATCCCTTATATATATTAATCATATACGTTAAAAACTGAAAATCCCCTCTCCATTGACATGCATATGCGATTTAAATATCTTCTTTAGAGCCAAATTTGTGTCCCAATTCATCCATCTAAACTAATGAATTAAATTGATCCATATCAATTAATTAATTAATTTTTTTATTCACTAATTATCCAATAATTAGAAAATAATAAAATAATTAATTTGAACAGTAATTCTGGTCTTCACTAATATAGTGATGACACTCATCTCGTATGGGCTTGGGAAGTGTACCTAAGTCCAAAACACATTTTTGGTCCAACCGTCGTTGTTTCTCATTCATGTCATTACGAGCTATTCCTGATATCGAATGGATCTACATGAACAAAGCCATGAGATTCAAATACTCGGCTAATTTATCTTCATAAATTCATGACTTATTTAATCACGACATCGTACGACTCCACTATAGGTCCGATGCTGAATGAACTCTCGATTCATGCACGCTACGTGAATAAACATTTATATTTCATGGTCCACAAAATATTTCATGATATTACCCTTCGTGAATATCAGTAACAAGAGTGAGATGTAAATTTACCATTTTACGCCTCTAGTTATTATTTTCTTAACTCATTTATTGACTGTGAATAAGAAAGACATATCCATGAAGTGTCTCTTACAGTTCACTATGTCTTATTTGATATTGTTGCTTTTGCAATCTTATCACGAATTTCATATCCGTGAATCATGCAACTCTAACATAGTTGAATCACGGTCCTGACACCTGAGGTATTGTCCGACAATTCAAACTCATTCTTTTAGCGAATCAAAGATCGCAAGTAACTAGGTCAAGTTCCGTATTCACCTTAGCATTAAAGTAATTATGAAAATACCCTTTAAGGTGTAACAATTAGATTTAGAGTTAGATAAATGGTTTTGCTCTAAACTAATAGATTACTGGTCTAGTCAACATGTTCCATAACATGTCTAGGTTAACCGTTAGAGTCTCCATTCTCATGCCCCGAGACCGTCATCCTTTGGTTCAACCTACATCCATGTTCTGATGTTGTTGTTGCAACACATTGCTACTTGATGCTAAGATATAACATTTGGCGATCTCATCAGAATGCAGCAAAGAAGCATAAGCATCAGTCGATTCAGTAATAGGCTCAAGAGGATAAGGGGTGGCGAGCACGAACTTGTGATTTTCTACCGTCAGTACGATATCAAAGTTACATTTCCAATCAACGTAATTTTCACCAGTAAGTTTGTTTGCATTCAAGATTGTTAAGAGTGGGGATAAAGACATGATTACTGAAAATAATAAATAAAGTGGTATAAATAAATACTTAATCATTTAGGAAAGAATGATACATAATGCAAATACTAAAATATTTTAAAAATTCGATAAAAACATATTTCTTCTATGATGTTACGATCAACAATGATAGCTTGTCTCATCTAGGGACAACGCTCGAGCTATCTCCTATCGCATCGAGACTCTTCTCGATTGGTTAATGCTTCTCAAGATGTCGCTACATTTAGCTCAACCAATCACCAATGGTTTTGGTCACCTTAGACCCATTGAGTAACTCCTATGAGAGATTCTAATGTGCTTCAGTCTAAGTGTTTAACCAACACATCGGCTTTAAATATTGCTATAAACTAACGGTCCATCTAGGGATGGTCCCGTCTCACTACTTCCTTTACAAGCTTTAGCTTTGCAGGCAACTTGATGACTCAAAGCGATACGATTCACAAGTTTCCCCCACTGAAAAGACGACTACTAGGGTGACTCTAAACCATTTGTCATGCCACGATCAAGTTTGCGTTGGAGACATTGGGAGCGTTTCAACGTAAACGACTCTCTCACTTAGTTTTTTGAGAAAATTGGATTTTTCTTTACTTTTTCTAAAATCATAACTCTTTATAAATTTAAATAGAAAGTTTCAAAAATTATAAACTTTCATAAAATTTAAATCATAATTTAAAATTTATAACTCTTATAAAATTTGTATTGTATTTAAAAATATAACACATTATAAATTTAACTAAAATGATGCATGTACATGTTACATGGTAATTTGATATTGGCATATTTCTATTCCTATATGTCATGTTATATGTGGATGCGGATTAATAATAAAGTCATACATTCAAAATTAACATGTCTATGGCTCAGTTCTAATTACAACTCATAAAATATTATAATAATTTTAAATGCTAGTATTAATGGTGTATGTAATTTTCTCATTCTCCTCCAAGAAGTCCCACCTCCTTGTAACCCTTTACCAAGGTCCAGTCCCATTTTCAAAATTTAAATTTAAATTTATTTTCTAATAATCTTTACTTTGATAAATGATTACCAAGTAAATTAATCAAATGATGTATTTTAAAGAATAATTTACAAAATAAATACTAATTAATCAATGTTGAAAAATTACCAAATTAAATAAATTTAATTTTTGGGACCTGAATGGGCTTGGAATCAAATCTCAAGTCCATGCGAATGATTTAGGCCAAGCAACTCTTGCTTAGTCCAAACCCTCAACGGGCTAAGTAAGTTCAGGCCAGCCCAAGGCCTAACAGGGTCTTAGGCGTGCTAGGGTTTCCAAAACCCTAGTGCCACCCATAGGGAGTTACCGCGTGCGAACGGCGGGCGGAATGGCAACATGATGCAGATAACAACAGCGGTGACACGACGACGATGCGACAGCGACGGACAGCGGGTGACGACAACGGTGGTTTGTTGGGGAGCGAGCGATGACAGATTTACATGAAATTTACAATACAACTCTTACAATATTGAACTACGTAAAATCCTATGCCACAATATCGGCTTACGTCAATTCTAAAATAAAAAGAAAACACCTAAAGTCAATCGATTGAGATCCTCCATGAAACACATTCAAACATGCTTTGAATCTACCATTCAAAAATATATGACAATGTCATCATATTCATCTATTCATACGTTTAAATACAAAATATGCATATTCAAAAAGACATAGGCTCTGATACCAATTGTAGGAACGAGTTTTCGATTTTGTTAAAAAATAATTGAACTATGACAAATTCATAGGCGGAATATAAAAAAGGTTCATGCAAACATTTAATCATATTAAACACAAAACCAAATTAATGAATATGCTTAATAGTATAAACTTATCGAGAATAGATAGAAAAGATTTATACATTTTATGTTAATGGAGAAATTCTGATTTGGCGGGATCCAATTCTTTATCTCGCGTTCTTGGTTCCTGAGATTCGCTGAGCTTTTAATTGATCCTTACACCGACAACCACTCGTTAAAGTCAGAAGTATATCTCTCAAGGATTTTGTGTAGGAATTGAGTGTGGGCTCTCAAAATAATCGTGGAAGATAAAATAAAAATTTTCTCTTCCTCTATGAATTTTGGCTGCAACAGTGTAGGGAGGAGGAGAGAAACTTTTTCTGCTCTGATTAACACTTAGATTAGGTTAGAGATACAACTCTAACGCAATCTCTTATATGTATATGCGATTTTAACACCTTCACTAGAGCCAAAATTGTGTCCAAATTCATCTCGTCTAAACTGATGACTTAAATTAATCCCTATCAATTAATTAATTAATTTTTTTATTTACTAATTATCCAATAATAAAATAATTAATTTGAACATTAATTTTTGTCTTTAATAATATAGTGATGACACCCATCTCATACAGACTCGGGAAGTGTAACCTAGTCCAAAACATATTTTTGGTCCAACTGTCGTTGTTTCCCATTCATGTCCTTATGAGCTACTTCTGAGAACGAATGGACCCACATGAACAAAGCCATATGATTCAAATACCTAGTTAATTTATCTTCATAAATTCTCGACTTATTTAATCCTGACATTGTAGGATTCCACTATAAGTCTGATGCCGAATGAACTCGCGATTCATGCGCGCTACATTTTCTGTTGGTGTAAATAAACATTTATATTTCTCGCTCCACATAATATTTTACTAACCTTCATGAATATCAGTAACAAGAGAGAGATGTTAAATTACAATTTTACCCCTCTAATTATTATTTCTTGAACTCCTTTATTGACTGTGAATAAGAAAAACATATCTGTGAAGTGTCTCTTACAGTGCACCATATCTTACTCAATAACTCGTGTCATCGAGTATCGGGCCTGGTTTATTTATTCACACACCCATCAATAAAGCATAAGGTAATATTGTTGCTTTTATAATCTTTCCATGAATTCCATATAGGTGAATCATGTAACTCCAACATAGTTGAATCATGGTCCTAACAACTAAGGTATTGTCTGACAATTCAAATTCACTCCTTTGGTGAATAAACGATCGTGAGTAACTAGGTCAAGTTATGTATTCACCTCAGGATTAAGGTAATTATGAAATACCCTTTAAGGTGTAACAATTAGATTTAGAGTTAGATACACTACTTTGCTCTAAAATAATTGGTTACTGGTCTATTGTGAGTAATATTTTGAACTATCTCAGAAGAGTTACTTGGAAGACCGCTCGGTCTTTACTTTTCTTTCATTGATAATAGTTTTAAGACTTAAACTAAAAGATAACTTTCATTTATTCATAAAATTCAATAATACGTAAATGTATGTTTACTCATAAGATAGTTGTTGCACCTTACTTTATGGGTATAATTATAACAATCTTCCACTTGGACTAAAGTAGGCATGTACAATCTCACGTCTCTATGCCATCCAGATGACCATCAAAGACTTTACTGCTTAAAGTCTTTATGAATGGATATGCCAAGTTATTAACCACCGATGTGTGTGTTACTTCAACATCTCCATGCTATCTCTCACATGAGGTGGTACTTTTGCTCTATGTGTTTGGATCTTTTGTGGCTTTTTAGTTCCTTCGAGTTTGCTACAGCCTCACTGTTGTTGTCACATAAAGTGTCATTGGTTTGTCAGTATCTGGAATGACTTCTAGAGTCTTTAGGAACTTTCTAAGCTAGAGAGTCTCCTTTGCAGCTTCAAGAGCTGCCACATACTCAGCTTTCATGGTAGAATCAGCAATACAAGATTGTTTAATACTTCTTCAGACCACTGCTCCACCATTTAGGATGAACATTGATCCTGAAGTGAACCTCCTAAAATCCTTGTTCGCTTAGAAATCAGAGTCGGTATAACCCGTCATATTCAAGTCAGTACTTGAATTCACAAGCATGTAGTTCCTCGTTCGCCTAAGTTACTTGAGGATATGCTTGACAACATTCCAATGCCCGAGTCCAAGATTAGATTGGAAATTACTTATCACACCCACGGCGTAGCAAATATATGGCCTAGTGTAAAGCATTGCATACATGAGACTTCCTACGGTTGAGGCATAGGAAATCTTTCTCATGTATTCCTCTTCTTGAGAAGTCTTAAGAGACTGCTCCTTGGAGAGGCTGACTACATGTCTAAAAAGAAGACATCCCTTCTTAGAGTCTTGCATACAGAAGTGATCCATCATCTTATCAATATAAGATACTTAGGAGAGTGTCAACTGTTTGTTCTTCCGAGCCTGAAAGATCTGGATACTTAGGACAAAAGAAGTTTCTCCAAAATCCTACATGTCAAATTACTTTGCAAGCCTAATTTTGACATCAGACAATTTTCCTACATCATTCTCAATTAGTATAATATTGTCCACATGCAAAACTAGAAAAATCACCTTACTTTTGTGTATAAACTTATACACACAGGGTTCGTCCACTAACTACTCAAAACTGAAGTTCTTGACAATTTTATTGAATCTGATATTCCACGATCGGAACGCTTGCTTAATTCCATAAATAGACTTAAGCAGTTTGTAAATCTTTCCCTCTTGGCCTTTCTCCACGAACCTTTCTGATTGATCCATATAAATGGATAGCATGGCCATCAGTGAGAAGGTATTCTCATAGTCTATACCTTCCTTTTGGGTGCAGCCCTTGGCTACAAGCCTAGCTTTGAATGTCTCCACATTCCCATCCGGACCTCTCTTCTTCTTATAAATTCATTTACACCCTATGGGCTTTACCCCTATAGGAGTATCTACAAAGCTCCTAGACTCCGTTCAAGTACATCGATTGTATCTTGACATTCATGACATCTTGCCATAGGTTTGCTTCAGGACCATCCATTGCCTGCGAGTAGGAAATAGGTTCATCATGATCCTTATCTGAGACTGCTATCAAGGCATCTCTATACGACATGTACTTGTCTAGTTGTCTCACAACCCTCCCACTACATCGAGGCTTCGGAGGCTCCAGCTCCTGCTATGGTACTTCCATTAATTATTCAGGAACAGATCTCGATTGGGGAGTTGGTGCTTCACCACTCAATAATTCTTCTAGCACAAATGTGCTTCTCAACTCCACACTTCTTATGTAGTACTCTTCAAGAAACCTCATACTCATACTCACAAATGTTTTCTTGTCAGTCGGACTATAAAAGATGTATCCCTTTGTTCCCTTGAAATATCTGACAAACAGGCATAATTCTAATCGACTAGCCAACTTACCCATCTTTGGTCTCGGCACAAATGCTAGGCATCCCCATATTCTAAGGTGACTTACAATTAACTTTCGTCCACTCCATCTTTCATATGGTGTACTAGGCACCGTCTTTGACAGAACTTGATTTAGAATATATGTTGTTGTTTCCAAGACATATCCCCAAAATAAATTTGGGAGGGATGAGTAACTCATAATAGATCTAACCATATCCAACGGAGTTCAATTTCTTCTCTCTGACACACCATTATGTTTTGGAGTGCCAAGTGTTGTAAGCTGAAAATGAATACCTTTAAATTGGGAGTTTTACCCCTTTGGCGATGTCAAACTTTCTCTTGATTGAGCCTTTTCCTGATCTAGCAAATTTAGAATGCATGTAAGATTCATTTCCTCTAGTACTCGGTCAGAGGACCTTTTACCTAGCGCTCGACAGACATTTCTTTAAACTCTAGCTAGGCATTCTTGCTCTGGCTAGGGTCTCATTCTCGTCTGGTGAACTAGAGTACTCGACAGACATCTCATACCTTTGGCGTGTAGCCAGACATTCCTGCCATAGCTAGACCCTTGATCAAGTCTGACGAGCTAGGGTGCTTGGCATACATCATTTTTTACCTTATTATCTAGTCAGGTGTGCCTGCTCTGACTAGATCCTTGATCCCGTCTGGTGAGTTAGGGTGCTCAGCAAACATCACTTTTTATCTTGGTGTCAAGCCAGGCGTGCCTACTCTGGCGAGATCCTTGATCTCGTCTGACAAGCTAAGGTACTCGACATACATCACTTTTTACCTTGATATCTAGTTAGGCGTGCATGCTCTGGCTAGGTCATTGATCCCGTCTGGTGAGCTAGAGTACTCAGCATACATCACTTTTTGCCTTGATATCTATCCAGGCGTGCCTGCTCTGGCTAGATCTTTGATCACGTCTAGCAAGCTAGGGTGTTCGGAAGACATCATTTTTTGCCTTATTATCTAGCAAGACATTCCTGCTCTAGCTAGATAACACTTAAATATGTTCGACAGACAACACTTAAATGTTGGCATGCCTTCGAAGTGACATATCAGAAGCTGATCTAACACTCTGCTAGGGATATTGGACATGTTGGGTGCTCGAGCGTGTAGGAAGGTGCCAATTACGATGTTATTTTTTGCGGGTAATGATGACCTTAGTACTTGAGGTTAACTGAGCTCTCTTCATGAATTCCATATAAGTTGTCACATAGGCTCATGTCTGTGTGACCCGAGCTCCCTTAGAACTGACCAGGTGAGGTCAGTTCCTCTCCTTGGAAAGTTCTCCCTCGTCGTTGGCTCTCTGCTGCGGTGCGATACGTGTTGCCTTGTCATTGGTGCTTGGGAAAACATCTATAACAGTATTTATTAGCCTTCTCCTTTGTGGCCATTTACAACCGTTTGATGATATATAATGAATATTTGATGTGATTATGCCCATCGATCAAATCTTGAAAAGAAGTGTAACTGTCGCTATCAGATTCGATTCTCTTTTGACTGCCACATCATACTTGGTTGACTTCATATTCCTTCATATTCCTCTAAGTCATCCTTTTTTGTTTTCTTTCTACCATGTTGGCGATCCACTATCGTATGAGTTAACCAACCTCGAACAACCATAGTTGCAAATATAATTTGAAAATAAAAAATGAAAGGAAAAGAAAAGTAGAATGAGTGGGAAGGGAAAGAAACTATTGACACGACAAAATTGATGAGAAAATATTTCTTGAAAACTCTTTCTAGATGTGCGAAATTTATTGTTGAGTGTCACCATGCTTTGTCTGCTAAATCTCAAAACAAATCTATAGTAAGAATGAGAAAATGATTGTAAAATGATCAACTTAACATCATTTGTTGCTTAATCAATCTCCTATCGACGATCAAGCAAGTAAAATGATTGGGAATAATAAAGGCTGGGAAATTAATATTCTTTAATGAAGTTAACATGGACTACTTATAACGGGAGTTGATAAGTTCTATATAATTAGAAGTCTATCCACACGCTAATGAACTCTTTGTAGAGTTTAAAATTTAAGATGATGTTCTTATCTAGTAAGAATACATAATCTGATAATAAGATAAATTTGGTGGATATTTCTGTGTAGATCACATTTATGTATCCTATCATTAAAGATTTTATCTATGTCAATATCGTGAACCACATTTAATATTAGGATGAGTTCATGACTCAATTGAATCCTAGACGATGTATGACTCATCACGTGACTCATTACTCTAGTGTGGACTAAATAAGGCGAGGCTTATATATGAGATAAGATGGTGGTTTGACTTAAGGTTAATCATAATCATGTGGGTCTACCTCGAACTCATGGCTCTACCTCAATCACATGGAGGAGTCCATGGCGTTGGTCCAACACGCTTCATTTGACCTTATTCTAACCTAGCTACGTTCAAATGGATCATTTAGGTCGTTTTTATTGTTTGTCCTCACTTTCTAAGTCTGAGCAAATATTCTTAGGCGTTGGAAGTATTCTTATGTATACTTTTGTGCATTTATGATCTGTGATAGTGAAATCTCTATTGGAATCTACTTTCTTAGCCATACTGATATTGACACGGTCCAAAGTTTTAATAGAAATTGTTATTATTGGTGACTCAACTTAAGGTTGTTAGTTACTCTAAGAAACACATTTGACAGTTGGAAACTGTCAAGTGTAAATTGGATTTATAACCAACCTATACCTGGTCACGACTATAGATATTGCGAAAATAGGAAACATATATATACTTGTTTACCAAGAATTCAGAAGCACTTTTACATTCAATTTATAGACGGAGAAAGATAAAAGCAAAAGATCCAAGAAGAAAAAGGAACAAGAATCAGAAACTTCCTAGCAAGCATCATCGAAGAGGTCAATGTTCATACATATAACCGAGGGCAGTGAGGGAGTGAACTCTGGCCTGTCTTCTCGGGAATGAATAGCTTGTAATCTTTCTATAACTTATACTTGAACTCCATACTAGTAGATTGTTGCTCCATCAACTGGATGTACGTTCTCATATTGAGAACTAAACTAGTATAAACTCCTTTGTCTTTTCTCTTCTCTTCCCTTTCTAATTTTCTGCTTTATCCATGATTCATCTCTACGCAATCACACAAATATCAATCAATTTCATTAAAAAATTGGTATCAGAGGCAAAGATCATTAACCTGAGGGGATCAAGAATCAAACTTTGAGAATCTTGATAATTCAAGATTGCAGCCTAGAAATCAAGAAGCCATCAAGAAAGCTTCTGAAATGGCTACAACTTCCACTAAACATGATATTGAGAACTTTGATGGGACAAATGACTTTTCCATTTGAAAAATGGAAATACTGGCACTCTTAGGAAATTTGGGATTAGATGAGGCATTTGAGGGTGAAAACAAGATGGTATCTACCTATTCAGAGGAGAAAAATAAAGACATAATGAAGAGGGCATATAATACTTTGATCCTAAGCCTGAGTGACAAAGTCTTGAGGGAGATCGCCAAGATGAAGACAGTGGCAGAAATATGACTTAAGCTTAAGATTTTGTATATGACAAAGACTTTGTCAAGAAGATTGTACCTCAAGGAAAGGTTCTTCACCTCCAAGAGCATAATAACAAATTCAATAAGTTTGTCTTGACCTTAAAAATATTCAAGTGGAATATGATGATGAAGATAAAGCCCTGGTACTGCTACACTTCTTGCCAAGATCATATGAAACTTTTGTGGACATCCTCAAGCATTGCAGGGAGACATTACCACTGGAAGATGTAATTGGTACCCTAAACTTAAAAGATTTGTAAAGAAAGCATGAACATAAGGATTCGAGTGGGGAGAGTATGTCTGTGAGAGAAAGAACAGAAAAGAAATAGTATAGAGGGAAAAGCAAGTCCAGATCTAAGTCCAAAAATGGAAATAACTATAAGAAAGTTAAGTGCTATCACTATCATGAAGAGGGTCATATTAGAAGATTATGTCCTAAGAGAAAGAAGGAACTTAAGGCAAAAGAGAGTATTGATGGTGATGCTGTTACAGTAGAGGATGGATATGAAAGTGCAGATGTCCTAGTGGCGGCAACCAAGAACTCTGAAAAATAGTGGATCCTTAATCATATGAAACTTTTATGGACATCCTCAAGCATGACAGAGAGACATTGTCACTAGAAGATGTAATTGGTTCCCTAAACTTAAAAGAGTTGCAAAGGAAGCATGAATAGAAGGACTCGAGTGGGGAAAGTCTGTCTGTGAGAGGAAGAATAGAAAAAAAAAGAGTATAGAGAAGAAGCAAATCTAGATCTAAGTCCAGAAATGGAAAGAACTATAAGAAAGTTAAGTGTTATCACTGTCATGAAGAGGGTCACATTAGAAGACTATGTCCTAAGATAAAGAAGGAACCTAAGGCAAATGAGAGTGTTGATGGTGATGTTGTTGTAGTAGAGGATGGATATGAAAGTGCAGATGTCCTAGTGGTGGCAACCAAGAACTCTGAAAAATAGTGGATCCTTGACTCTAGGTGCTCATTTCACATGACATCGAACAAGTACTGGTTTGAGACTTTCTCAGGATATGATGGTGGAAAAGTATTACTCGGAGACAACAAAGAATATAAGATCATTGGATCAGGCGCCATCAAAATTAGAACTCATGATGGTTCTAAGAACATTCTGATAGAAGTGAGATATGTACCTGACCTAAAGAAAAACCTCATCTCACTTGGAGTTCTAGATGAGAATAGGTACAACTACAAGGGTGAAAATTGAGTCACTAAGATCTCAAAGGGTTCCATGGTAGTGATGAAAGGTATTAAGGAGAATGGTCTTTATGTACTTCTAGGAAGTACATTAATTAGTACAGCAAACTAAGTCATTACACCAGAAACTGACAAACCAACTATGTGGCATAAGAGATTGGGGCATGTGAGTGAAAGACAACTGCTGAAACTGGAAAAATAGGGGCTGATTAATGGAGATAAGCTAAAGAAATTAAGGTTCTGTGAGAATTGTGTATTTGGTAAGGCAACTAGAGTCAAGTTTACCTCAACCACTCATAGATCACAAGAAACCTAAGTTATGTTCATTCAGACCTTTGGGACTTTCTAGTACAGAATCACTAAGTGGAGGGATGTACTTTATCTCCTTTATTGATGATTGTTCAAGAAAAGTTTGGATTTACATTCTCAAGTCAAAAGATGATGCCTTCCTAAGGTTCAAATAGTGGAAAAAGATGGTAGAAATACAAGTAGAAAGGTCAAGAAACTAAGGACTGATAATAGGTTGGAGTTTCTAAATGAACAACTCAACTTTTTTTGCAAGAATGAAGGTATTGTAAGGCACAAAACATTACCCTACACTCCCCAACAGAATGGGTTGGCAGAAAGGATGAACATGACACTACTTGAAAGGGTTATGTGCATACTATCTAGTGCTAACCTACCTAAGAAGTTCTGGCCAGAGGCTGCCAATACTGCAGCTTACCTCATAAATATATGTCCTTCTACTGCTTTAGACTTCAAGAAACCTGAGGAGATTTAGACTAAATCACCTCCAATTTTCACACATTTAAGGGTATTTGGACCCAATAGCTAGAATGTGCATGTTTATGGGTTATCTAGAAGGAGTGAAATGTTATAAATTGTAGTTCTTAGATCAAAACAAGTCTAGAAGCTTCATAAGCAGAGATGTCACATTCAAATAATGTGAAATATATATGAACAACCTCAATCCCTCAAATCAATCAGAAAATAGGAAAGAAAATGAAATAGGGCTTGAGGTGGAGTTTAGGACCTCTGATAAAGAACCTAACACTTTATATCCTGCTATCACAGATCTTGGACCAGAAAATGAATACCAAATGTACTTTGAAACTCATGATGATCTAGAAGACCTTACTGAATACCAACTTGCCAGAGACAAATAGTTGGCGACGTAGAGCACCTGTCAGGTATGGCTATACAGACCTTATTGCATTTGCCTTGACAGTAACTGATAATCTAGATGAATCTGAACCTAGAACATTTTATGAGGCTATGAAAAGCCAAAATAAGGAGCAATGACTTGCTTCCATGAAAGATGAAATAAATTCTTTAAACAAGAATCACACTTGGGTTCTTGTTGATAAACCAAAAAGATAGCAAATGGATTTTTAAAGTGAAACAGGGAATTCCAGGAATTGAAAAGCCTAGATTTTAAGGTCATAATGGTTGCCAAGGGTTTTAGTCAGAGCAGGGGAATAAATTACTCAGAAATCTACTCTCCTATGATGAAGTAACTTTAATTAAACTTTTCTAGCCCTAGTCACTCAACATGGACTAGAACTAGAACAAATGGATGTAAAAACAACTTTTTTGCATGGAAATCTATAGGAGAAAATCTTGATGTCCTAACCTGATGGTTTTGTAGGGAGAGAATATGAAAATAATGTATGCCTTCTCAAGAAATCCCTCTATGGTCTAAAATAAATTCCTAGACAGTGGTATCTTAGATCTAATGAGTTTATGATAAGAAATGGGTTTACAAGGAGCATGCATGATAGATGTGTGTATTGTAGGTGCACTGATGACGGATCAAGATTTTTATTTATCACTATATGTAGATGATATGCTCATAGCATCATTTGACATGACTGAAATCAGAAGACTGAAGGCATAACTCAATAGAGAATTCAAGATGAAAGACTTAGGGGAAGCTAAAAGGATACTGAGAATCGATATATGCATAGATAAGTTGAATAATAGACTCTTCATTTACCAGGAGGAGTACATTCAGAAGGTTTTGAAAAAGTTTAGAATGACAGATTCTAAACCAGTCAAAACTCCATTAGCTACACATTTCAAGCTCTCATATAAACATCCCCTAATTCATTATGCTAGTGCAATTGGAAGCTTAATGTACACTATGGTATGTATAAGACCAAATTTAGCCTATGTTGTAAGTGTTGTGAGCATATTCACGGCTAAGTCAGGTAAATAGCATTGGGAAGCTGTCAGGTGGACCATGAGATACTTGAGATGAACAACTAGGCATGGTTTGGTATTTGAGAAAGCTAATACAGAAAAAGAAACCATCATAGGTTATGTTGGCTCAGATTTTACAGGAGATCTAGATAAGAGAAGATCTCTAACTGGGTATGTATTTACAGTTTTTGGGTGCACAGGCTAGAAAGCCACACTTCAACTAGTGGTGGCCTTATCTACAACACAAGCTGAGTATATTACAACTACTGAGGCAGTGAAGGAAGCTATATGGTTAAAAGGAATTGTAGAAGAACTTGGCATCAAACATAACAGTATAACTGTGTTCTGTGATAACTAAAGTACAATTAACTTAACCAGGAATCAAATGCATCATCAAAGAACTAAACACATAGACATAAAGATACATTTCATAAGGAAAGTGATCTCAGCAATAAAGGTAGAGGTGGAGAAGATCCACACTGATGACAACCCTGCTGATATAATCACAACGCCTGTCACACTTGTCAAGTTTGAACATTGCCTAAACTTGATAAATGTGAATACTATTGCGTACTGAAGTTTGAAGAACGGTTGAAGATTTTTAGGGTTTGGAGTCCAATGTAAAGCTTGATTCAAGGTGGAGATTTTTTATTGTTGGTGACTCAACTTAAAGTTGTCAGTTACTCTAAGTAACACATTTGACAGTTGGCTAAACTGTCAAGTGTAAATTGGAGTAATAACCAAACTATACCTAGTCACGACTATAGATGTTGCCAAAACAGAAAACACATATATTTATCTACCAAGAATTCAGAAGCACTTTTACATTTGATTAGTACAAAGAGAAAGATAAAAGTAAAAGCTCCAAGAAGAAAAAAGGAACAAGAATCAGAAACTTCCGAGCAAGCTTTATCGAAGAGGTCAGTGTTCATACCTGTAATCGAGGGCAGAAAGGGAGGGAACTCTGGCCTGTCTTCTCGGGCATGACTAACTTGTAATCTTTCTGTAACTTGTACTTGAACTCCATACTAATAGATTATGCTACAACAACTGGATGTAGGGTCTCATTTTGAGAACTGAACCAATATAAACTCATTTGTCTTGTCTCTTCTCTTCTCTTTCTAATTTTCTACTTTATCTGTGATTCATCTCTGCAAAATCACACAACTATCAGTCAATTTCATTACAGGCATGTGGCTTGTCATACATCTGACTCGATCATAATATGTCAAATATGGTCATTAGATACAAGTGAGAGTTAAAGGTTCTTCATGCTCATTTGATCATATATAAGATATCACTAGTTGCTGTGGACCTAGTCTGAGCTTCAACATGTCTGACTCAGTCATGAGATGCATGTTTGCTTCTCGTTTGCTAGTCGAGAATGTGGTCATAGTCAATTCACCGACAGAATAAATCCAAACTATTATTCGACAAGTATAATACAGTCCAAATTCTTTCAAAATTTGATCAATAATACCTAATATGTAAAGCTCATATATGAGTATTAAATCATGTAAGAGACGTTTTCATTTGAAAAAATCAGTGTAAAAATCTTGAGACAATTTAAAAATATATAAGGAAAAAAGTATCAATTTTTGGTACTTGTAATTTTGTAAATATCAATTTGGTCATTACAGTTTTAAAAATCTCAATTTCATCATTTAATTTTAACTACATAATGTTTCAATTTGGTTGTTTTGTCATTTATCGTTTATATGCCTTAATGGTATTGTTGATGTGGCAGGTTATCAATATATGTAGAACAAGAGTGAGAACCAATATTTCTATGATGACTAAAATTTCAAAATGATTACTAATTAAGAGTGAGAACCAGGTTATCAGTATGCTTTCGTGAAACTTTTACTTTGGGTAGTAGTCAATAAGAGCCATAGCTATTCCGTCTATTCAACTGCAATATTTAGACAGCTTAACCACAGATATATATTAAAACACACACACACAGATATATATATATATATATACATAGAGAGAGAGAGAGAGAGAGAGAGAGAGAATGGATTTGTAATGTTAGAATGCAATGGCTGATCATAAATGAAAAATCTTGCACGCAATCTCCATATACGTTTCTGTCTTCCCCTTAATTCAAACTTGCAGAAATCTAATGTCTGCCACGCACATATTTAATTGACAGCAACCCCCTCCCCTTGATGGTAGAGAGGTATAATATTAAATCCATCATATTTTCCACTTAGAAAAGAAATGAACATGAAGATTACTGTAGCTGAGGGCTGAAATTACCGCACCCTAAGACGCACCGTCCCTTTGCTCGCTGTACATATAGATATAGCCTGCAGGCTGCAGCAAATATACAGAGTAAGTACATTGGCCATCTCGTCATATACGAATGCAATGTGGGTTAATTTAATTTGCTATCTAGAGGAGAGGGGCTGAACTATATATATCCTCTCTCGAAATCTCCGTTTGACTTCTGTACTCAATTCTATATATATTGTCTTTAGTAGTAATAAGTTTATTATAATTACCAAATTACTTACCAATAAATAGGGGTTGTGGCTAGCTAGTAGGAAATATATGGTAGGTGTGGATCCTCATCTTCTGCTAATAATTTGAAGCCAGGTGCGATGAGCAAGAAAAACTTATGCATATTTGGGATAGTCGTGGCAGCTATAATTGGCATAGTGGTAGTGGTGGTGGTGATATTGGCTTTCACAGTTTTCAAACCAAAACAAGCTGTGACTACCCTCAATTCATTGACTATAAAGGACCTGGACGTGTCCCTCGACTTCGTGGGTTTCCCCGTTAAAATGAATATAACATTGGAAGCAGATATCTCCGTCAACAATCCCAACAAACTGGGCTTCAACTACAACGACGCCATTGCTTTTCTCAACTACAGAGGTGAAGTTGTTGGAGAATCAAGTATTCCAGCTGGCATTATCTCTGCACACCAAACTAAGCGTATGAACCTCACCCTTACTATCATGGCCGACCGTTTCCTTTCCAAGTCTCAGCTTCTCTCCGACGTTTTATCCGGTACTGTGCCTCTCAACTCTTACGTCAGACTCTCCGGCAAAGTTTCTATTTTGATCGTTAAGCTTCATTTGGTTTCAACTACGTCATGTGATTTTGCTATCAATGTCTCCAACTCTACTGTTGGAGCTATGAACTGCAACTATTATGATAAACTCTAGCCTTCACTTAATCAAGTGTACTTCCGATTAACATTTCCCCCACATCCACTACATACATTGTTTTCTTTCTTTTTTATCTTGTTTAATTTTCCTATTTATATCTTTAATTCCTTGATTAGATTTTTTTTTTCAAAATGATGATGTCACCTTCTTGAGGCAGCTTTTAATCTGTTGCCTCCCTTTGAGAAGCTTTTGAATCCAATATCTCTCATCATGCATGCATGAGTAAATTATTGTTGATATATATAGCTTCTTAATTTGTATTGCTATAATAAAAAATCACTAAGTTAATTAGGTGAATGGTTGTCAAATCCTGTCACGGATGTTATATCACGATAAAGACTATGACGTAGGACGTGAGTTTTAGGAAGTATCGGAACCCTCCGATAGACTCTACCATACGATCTAATAACTTTTTTGTTTGCATAAAAGAGATTGGTGTGATCTCCAAGATTTGAATGTGACCAATAATGATTAGCATCTAGTATATATTGGTATAGGAAAGGTAAACTTTGAATATAGACTCAAAATCCAAAAATTGGTTTTCCAACCTTCGCTAAGAAGTGTTGATCATTTTTACCTTCGTTTCAAGATTCCGCATTCAAGATCTCATTCTAAAACTACAAGACTCTTGTCTTTTATTCACTTTTGTACGTAGATTGGTTTGGATTTGAAGTTCCCAACTACCCTAGTTCGATCACTTTGAGTGTGATCATATTTAGTGGTTCTCTGTTGACGTGTATCTTTCATCTTGGTAGTAATAGTATTTTGTAACACTACTACAAAAAACGACTTTTATGATGATGAATGCCCGTCATAAAAGGGTATACACGATGGGGATTCACCGTTGTCTATGTAAGTGCCGTGTAAACTTTCATTGTTGTCTATGCAAGTGTTGTATAAACTTTTTTGCATTACACCACGGTAGGAAAAAAATCATCGTAACATATCATATTTACAACGAGGGTATTTTGAATAAACGTGATCAACCCTACCACACTCTTCCAGAGACATGTCGTGTTATTTTTCTATGCCGTCATAAAACATAAATAGATTGACCACAACAGTCATATATAACGTCGTGAGAAAGGAAGCACCGTCGTGTTTTCTTTTAATTTGTACGACGATTTTATGTACTACCGCCATAAAAAAATTAATAGCAGTACTACGACGGTAGAACCTATCTGAAAATATCAATCAAATTAATGAAACTAGATGCAAAACATTAAGCTCTCAGGATTTATATACTATTAATAAAATATGATCAGCCGTAAGGCAATATTCAACAGATACATCAGAAGAAAATAAGGGGGAAAGAAAAGGAAATCAAAGATTTTTTATGAATCTTACTATACCAGCTGAAAAAAAAAAAAATGTTTACTCTAGCTGCAAATGGTACAGTCTTCGGTCCCAATTTCAGCTCTCCACCCCATGTTCTGAATCCTTCTTGCAACTGCCCTATTATGTGGCTGCCAGTATGGCTGAAATTACTCAAATAAGAAAAGAGTTCAGAGATTGATTGTAAAGCAACTACAATATAATTGCTTGGAGCAATAATTGTCAATGCAACAACAATACATGTAATTGCATGTATAGAAACTCTTTATATGATGTATTACTATCATAAATTTGCAAATCAGCCCATGCTAGTATGATTATATCTTCATTAATGTCATGATTCGATCATAACATGATCAACACTTACATTATCATCATTATAAACTTAAAACCCATAAAAAAAACAACCAAAAACATAATTGCAGAAAGCAACCAATAGAACAAATCCAAATGGTTCTCGTTGATTTTGTTCCCAGCCAACCAGCCCCACTAGTTGTAACCTTCTTAGTAGCAACATTCACAATCTTCACTAGAATTGTACTGTAAAAATACCCCAAAGCCATTGAACTCCACAGAAAGCAAGTTGATATTGACTTAAGACCTTTGGAGAGCGATTAACAGTTTAAAAGTCCCAGTATAATAGCTTGCACCACTAATGCCACTAGAGATCAGATATACAAATATAAAAAAACAAGAAATCAGTCTAGTCTTTACATTATTCAAGTAAAGAAATCAGTCTAGATCTGATTTACTTATGGAGTTTGCAGTTTATCTCATACTACACATTATCCAAATACATAAAGAGATCAGTATACAAATACCAAAAAAGAAATCAGTCTAGTCTATACATATACAAAAAGAACATTGTTAAACGCACTAAGCAAATAAGATTAGGAATAACATACGCTTTTATCATATCTTCAATTTTTGCCTAGATTCAGCATCCTTTTGAAACAAAATACAAGAATCCTCCTTGAGCTGACACTTTTCAAGAGCCTATGCTTAAAAAGAATTCTAAAATGCGCATAAATGAATTAGAAAAGTACCCTGGCAGGTCGAAGATATAAAAAAAATTGTAGCATAGAGCGCATCTCTTTACAAACAATTGGCAATCCAATATTGTATCACCTAAACAATCGTCAATAATATTTCACGATAATCTCTTTGAGGAGATGATAAGAAGACTGACCATCTTAGATTTTGTAGATCTTTAATATAAAACACTTGCTTAGCTTGTGACCTAATCTTGTTAGATCAACTAACGTAAATCTTAGTCCATCAACTTTTAAACCATTATTGTTCTCAGTCCAGTCACACTTGAGCACTAGAAGCTTAAACATATAATAACTAAACTCCTAAATTTCCCGAATGACTCCATAAAATGACAAGTCTGAGTACACAAGATTATTATCATTGGCACTTGCATTTGCATTATTCGTGCCACTATACTAACCCTGCTATTCTGATAACACCAGTCATCATCCTGATCTTTTGTATGAAAGCGGTAGCCATTTATAGCGTAGCCAAGATACTTGATTACCTCATATGAAGGGCCATTTTCTATCCATCTTAGTGTATTTGATACACTAATATCGTTAGAGACCTCAATCTCCTCTCCAACCTACAAATACAAACCATTGTTAAGACATCCCATAGAAAAATTAGGAAATGATTTAAAACCATTGCATCAATTAGATCACCTTTTCACGTAACCAGTCAATAAAGTTACGATTGTGTTCATCTTGTAGCCATTTATGTTTTCTAGATTTGGTAGGATGCTTCTTCAAAAATTCCATATGTTGCCTGCAAAAAAATAAAAAATATAGTGAAAGACCAATCTATTGCATACAAAAGCATAAAAAATTAAAGTTTGAGATTATCTCACTCGATATACGGTTGAACTTCATTGGTATTTTGTAATACGTAACGTTGTTCTTGCTCCCACTCTTTACGATCAACTCTTTCTACACGACCGCTTGATAAAGGTTTACCATCTTTTGAATTAACATCTGAGCATGGAACTCCAATTGTTTTCACTCCTAAATATTCTGTTCAAAACTCCACAGCTTCTTCAACAGTGTAATACTCACCAAACTCTCTCAGCAATTGTGATTTCATACATAGCCTTTAACACCTTCATAAATCGTTCAAATGGATACATCCATCGCAAGCAAACTAGTCCATTAAGTCGTACTTATCTAACAAGGTGCACAATGAGATGAACCATAATGGTGAAGAATGTAGGTGGGAAGCTCTTCTCAAGAATACACAGAGTCACAACAATTTCTTTTTGTATTTCGTCTAGTTGTGCAACATCTATAACCTTACTATAAATTGCATTGAAGAAGAAGCAAAATTTGGTGATAGCATACCTTACATGATCTGGTAACACCCCACGTATTGCTACAAGAAGTATATGCTACATTAATGCGTGACAATCATGAGATTTCAAACCATTTAAACTAAGATCTTTCAATGATACCAGATTTTAAAAATTTGATGAGTACCCTTCAAGAACTTTGATATTAGCCAAGGTATTGCACAATTTCTTTTTCTCCATGAGTGATGATTTGTAACATGCTGGAGGTAGAATTATGGTTTTCCCATTGATTTTGGTGTTAATTCTGGTCTAATACTCATTTCTACTAGGTCCATTCGAGTGGACAACCCATCTCTTATCTTCCCCGAAATATCAAGCAATGTGCCAATAATATTCATGCATACATTTTTCTCAATATGCATAACATCGGGACAATGTCAACATGTAGACTTTTCCAATATTCTAGGTCAAAGAATATTGATTTCTTTTTCCAGTAAGATCTCGAGTTTTTATCCTTGTCAACTTCTTTCACATTCCCCTTTCCAATTGAGAATTTAATGATTCTCACTTTCTTCAATACTTCCTCTCCATTCAAGAATACAGGCGATGTCCTAAACTCTTGATTACTATCAAAAGCCTTCTTTTGCTTTCCATTGGGATGGAAGTGTGGTAAAAATCTTCTATGGCTTATGTACGCATTTTGTTTGCCATGTTTTAGCCTAATAAAATATGTATCTTCCGCACATATTGGACACGCATAATAATCCCTAACACTACTACACCCGCATAAATTTCCAAATGTAGGAAAATCATTGATTCTCCACGTTAAAACGGTCCTTAGAGTAAAACTCTCTCTTCGGTATGCATCATAAACAACAATTCTAAACTCCCAAAGTAATTTAAGATCATCAATCAGTAGTGCCAAATAAACGTCAATGTCGTTCCCTGGCTACCTAGGACCTAATATCATTAATGTTAACATAATATATTTTCTCTACATGCACAACCAAGGAGGGAGATTATACACCACCATAATCATATGCCAAAAACTCTATAGATCATCAATCAATAGTGCCAAATAAACGTCAATGTCGTTCCCTAGCTACCTAGGACCTGATATCATTAATGTTAACATAATATATTTTCTCTTCATGCACAACCAAGGAGAGAGATTATACACCTCCATAACCACAGGCTAACAACTCTATGTACTACTTAGGGAACTAAAATGGATTTACCTCATCCGCTACTTGGGCTAATCGAAGGTGTCTCAGCTCAGTTGCAATGTCTGGCCACATGTGATCAATCAGCTTCCAAGATGGAGAGTCAGCTAGGTGACATAATTTACCATCTTTTTCTCTACCATAAGCATGCCACGTCAAATTATTTGTAATTTGACTACTACCATACATGCGTTTGAATCTTGGAATAGGCGTAAAATACAATAACACCTTCGGAGCGTAAAATACAATAACACCTTCGCAGGCACTCCTTCCTTCTCTCCTGACAAATTCTTTGATTGTTTCCATCTTGATCACCACATGCAGGACAAACGGTTGTAGCTTATAAAATGCAATCATTTGGACATGAATGTATTTTTCATACTTCATTCCTAGAGCACACAAGGTCTTCTTCGCTTAATAAAGTTGTACATGTATTTGATTACCATCTGGAAGCATTTATTCTAAAACACTCAGCAAATCTGAAAAACTAATATCACTCAATCCATATTTTACCTTTATATTTTATAATTTCACCAGTCTACATAATTTTGTAAACTTCATACAATTAGGATACAATGGCTTCTCGACATCATTTAGCATCTTCTCAAAAATTTTAGGATTATCAAAATATCGATCTTGTGCACCTTCAACCATGTTTACAGTACAATCAAAGTCATCGTTGTCTACATGTGATCTTCCATGTTCGACATTTACATTAAATGATCTTTCCTTGTGAAACTCTTCTCCATGCCAAAACCATTTTTGATAACTTTGATCAATGCCGTAGAAAATAAATACTCTCTAATTACGACAACAGTATGATGTTTGAGATTTTCACTTTTAGACATGGACAACGAATGAAATCAAGATCGTTACCATGTTGCAATGCATATTAGATAAATTTCTACACTCCAATTTCATAAGTTTTAGATCTTTGATCAAAAAACATCCATGGCTTATCCATCCTAAAATTTAGCAAAGAATAATATATTACAATAGGCGATTTTGTGCTTTCAAAATAGAGATCATCATAGGGCATAGCCTCGCAAAATGGAAAAAAAATGGCAAGAAAAAAGAAAATTGCTCTCAAGAGCACACTAAACCTAAATATCTCACCACACAGTTATTGAAACAATAAGACACTAATTTCCCTTTTCAAAAACACAAGTAAGAAGCATATAGCTTTTATGGAGATTCATTCATTCAACACTGAAACCATATAGTTGTACAGGATTTTTATGGAGATTCATTCATTCAACGATTAAACCATATAACAGTAATACCACCAATTATATTTCAAGATATACAACAAAAATTTACGAAGAAGAACTTATTGTCAAAGAAGAAAACTTACCCGTCAAATAAGAAGAACTTTCGATCTTTCTAATGGAGGAGTGTTGATTTTTTGTGAATTTGGAAAGAGAATGGGAAAGCGTGTTGATTTTTGTTGGCTTTGGATCAATTTTTAGAAGAAAATCGCTTCAGCTTTGGGAAGTTTTTCGACGAATCCGCTTCTGTCTAAAAATCTCATACAATTTTAGGGTAAATTGAAAAAATGTTGTGTAGTGCACCTCTATATTTGTAAGTTAGACTTTACACAATGGCATAATTTTACCGTCGTGTAAGAACTCCAAACAGCAAAAGTGGCACATTTTCATGCTTTAGTTACGGTACCTCTTTTCATCCTTCAATTTTTAAAATTGCCATGTTTCTCTAACTTTTAATAGTTTGTTTATTATAAAGGTTTAATTCATAACTAACCGAAATGTTTAATTCAATTCTACCATATTAATTAATTTTTCACAAACACATGAAAGGTTTAATTCATAACTAACCGAACTGCATATCAAACTATCCAAGAAGCATATGCCAAATTATCCAAATTGACACAAACTATTCAATACATCAACATTGTTTAAAGACAATCACTATATCGATCAATACATTCTGCCTACTAGATTCATATCTTAAACTATCCAAAATTCATATCAAATTATCTAAATCGACACCAAAACTATTCAATGCATCAACATTGTTGAAGACGATCAACATATTCTACCCATTTGATTCGTATCTCATCAATCTCTTCCTTGCTAAATAAACATATTTGCCTGAAGTGATAGCTCAACTAGTTAGAGTACAACATTCACACATATCTATCCTATCTTTCCAAATCCTCAAATCTATCGGCCACAATTAGTCAGAGTACAAAATTTACACATATTTATCACCTGACTCTAAAAGCGAAGGTAGAGAACATAAGAAAGTTGTTGATAACTAACTATACATCGATAATCTATAAATGTCAATTGAAAACCCATAAAGCTTTTAACTTGCAGTCTATAACGATAAATGAAACAAAAAAATAGTAATGTCTCTCAAAATTTCACATATTAGTAGAAAATTTCAAATAAAGCATAAAAATTCACCCTATCTAGTAGAAAGAGAATGAAACTGAATTTTACTTGCAATCTTTTTTGCACATTGTTCAGTATCCTTATCTTTGAAGTTCCCATTTTTGTTTTGGCGAGCATGCCTTGACAAAGTAGCACGATTTATATCTTCATTGATGCCTAAACTTTTTTCTGTGTTAAACAAGAGTAAGGTTTATATCAAAATTTTGATGGCAAAGTGAATTAGGAAAAGTACTTTAAAGAACAAAATATATTACCAACTCTTCTTCTAATCTAGCATAGCCCTTTTGTGACATATGATAGTCATACTTATATTTCTTGCTTCTAATCTGTTGGGCTTTACTTAATTGCTACATTTAAAACATAAAAGGTAATTAAATAGATTTATCGTAAGATAATATCTTAGAATCTAAATAAAATATATATATTACTGTAAACTCTTTAGTAAGATGAGACTTTAAAAATTCAGCCCAATGTCTTTGTTCAAGGAAACTATACATCTCTGGTGGATTCCTTAAAGCCTCAGGATCATCTACAAAATGAATAATATAGTTATTGGATAAGCGAGACCTAAAATCATGCCATTTAGAAGCGATTGATGAAAACATCTTTCTCTTGTAAGCATGTTCTAAAACATATGATGACTACACCAAAAAAAACAATTAAGTACCTTATGTAAATACATAACTAACAAGTACTTATCAAGTTTGATACCTTGATAGCTTCATATATATTTTCTTTAAGATCATCTGGCACTTTTCCAACTTGTATAAGTTATTGGGATCATTAAACGCTCTAAAACTCCAACATAACTTTGTAGCTATTGTCCTTCTGTTCCAAGAGGTTGCCTCTTTTTGTTGTATCGAATTTTCTTCTTTTTTTCTTCTGACTCGTTCCTGCCTTTTATAAGAGAGGACATCATTGCTGACCCCTTCTTTTTTCCTCCTTTATTCTTTTTTGTCGTCTCACTCTCATTGTCCACCTTATTACTCTCTTGATCACCATTGCTCATATTATTCTTATCCGACATATCTTTCAAACAATATATCAACAAGTTATAAAAGGAAGAATTACATATTAAACAAATTACATCTACTTCACGACTTTTGATATATGAAAAATTAATCCACACAATACCCAATGAAAAAAGTCACATTAATTCTTTCATTAAAATTTATGTGGGAACCTCAAGAACACACATGCTTGCTTCATCATCAACACACATGCTTGCATTATAATTAAGGGTACATTATATATATATATAAGTCACGGATCGTGGTGGGGGAATGTCCCTAATAGCCTTTACCTTGGATTGATCAATGTCTATACCCCACTTGTGTACACAAAATCCTAAGAACTTTCTCCATGAAACACTGAAAGCACACTTCAACATATTCATTTTAAGCTTGTACGCCCTGCATCGTTTAAAGACACTCCTCAAGTGCTTCAAATGTGAATTCGCACTCTTGGACTTAACTACCAGATCATTTACATAATCTTCAACATAATCGTGGATCATGTCATGGAAAATTATTGTCATGGCTCGTTGGTAAGTAGGCCTCGCATTCTTCAGTCTGAAAGGCATTACCACATAGTAAAAGTTTCCAAAGGGTGTCCTGAAGGCAGTCTTTTCATCATCTCCGATTTCCATCCTGATTTGATTGTATCCACTAAACCCATCCATGAAAGAGAACAGTTCATGTTCCGCTGTAGCATCAACCAAGGTGTCTACATTAGGCAACGGGAAGTCATCTTTGGGGCATGCCTTGTTCAAGTCTCTAAAATCCACACAACAACAGATTTGACCATTTTTCTTTTTTACCGGAACAATGTTTGCTAACCATGTGGGGTGCTTGATAGGCTTGATAAATCTTGTCTCAATGAGCTTTGAAATGTCAGACTTGATTTGGAGTTCCACCTCGGGGCGAAAATGGTGGGGGTGTTGCTTGACAGATGTGCATTGTTCAGAGACCCCTAGCTTATGCGTCACTAAGGTAGAATCCAACCCCGGCATCTCAGAGTACAACCACGCAAAGACATTCTCAAACTCACCCAAAAGCTTTATCAAGTCATCTTGATGTTTACTCTCCAAGTCCTTTGCTAGGAACATCAGCCTATCTGTGCTCCCCTCCCCAATTCGGACTTCCTCCAGCCCCTCATGCAGTAGTGATGGGTTAATTGGTAGAGGTACATTTGTTGGTTCGCAATTCATCACGTGGATCCCTTGCATAAGTCTTTGTGTCTTAGTGAATGCCTCCTCCGTCATTATATCCATCTACTTCAACACCAGGGGGATCAGGCTGTACACTGACCCCGCACACCATCATAAGCGGTACGCCCTCTTTCCGTTTGGCAAAGTCACGCGGGTTACCAACTCGGTCCCCGATGTAAGTGCTTCCTTTCCTTTCGTAAGCTCTGATCTCGACAAAAGGGTGGAAAACATCCTTTTAAACACGCGGCATATTTCATTGTAAGTTCGTCAAAGACGTTGCCTCTATCAAGTGAGCCTCGGTCTCATCGAATGGTGCTTTGGTAGTCGCCACCGTGATGTTCTTACCACACCATCGTGATTTCAGGCATTGATGCAAGGTTGATGGGACACATTCATGATCGTGAATCCATGGCCTCCCTAACAATATGTGGTAAACTGTATTGTACTCGATCACATGAAAACAGTTGGTGGTTCTTATTGGTCCAATTTGCAACTCCACATTGACATAACCCATCGTCCTCACACTTGTTGATGAGAAACCCGTCACAACTATTGATTGTCTCCCTAATCGATTCTCTAGGATGCCTACCACCTTAAAGGTAGCATAAGACATGACATTCACTCTCGATCCACTGTCCAATAAGGCGCGCCTTACTTGCACTCCATTGACCGTTGCCTCTTCATAGAGGGGGTGATTGTGTCCCGTCCTCTTAACATGTCGGTCGGCATTGGTGAATGTGATGGCACTCTCCTCGTTCCACCTCATCTTGCTCAAAGGCGGTTGTGCAAAGTAATAATTCATCCGAGCATAATTTTTCTGAGCGACATCTATTAACGTTTTGGAGACTTGGAGCCGTGCAATATCATCCAACCCAAGCATATCAAAAAAGTTTTTACAAGTCCTTGTGTTCAAGAGTTTATCTATGAAGGCGATGTCTCTCCCTATGGTTGCTTCCTCATCTGCTTCCTCCACTATGCTAACACATGAGGTAGGTTCTATTGTGTCGGCGCTAATCATGTTGACATTGGCATGGTGGGTAAAAGGCGCGCCTTCCACGGGCCCGACACCTTCTATAATGATCTCACCTTTCTTCAACTTCTCATCAAAGAACTTTCTCAAAAATTTACACTCTTGAGTGGGGTGTGATGTAGTGTGGTGATATCTGCAAAAGTTTGGAGAACTCATCTCCTCCCTCGTAGGTAGTACGGTGACCCAAGGCAAGGTGATCTCTTTGTCCTTTATCCATACATCCACTAGCGCTTCCACCTTATCCATGGTGCAAGGAAAAGGCGGCGGTTCATTCCTATCACCTCCGCCTCTCTTACGACCACGCCCATGTGGTTGTGCAGCCACTACTTGAGCATGATAGAGTGACATGGTAGGTCTCCAAGGGCGGTCAGGATGGTCATTCCTCTCTAGTTATCGTGGCCCACGTACTGAAGCGCTTGTCCTCTTGGATGTTTTTATCAAGCGGGCGAATGTGACAATCCCCAAATTCTCAAGGTAGACCTTGTAATCACCCAACATCCCTCCGATGCACATCCTCACAAGGGCTTCCTCCTTGCAATCTTCTTGGCAATCCATGGCCTTTTCCTTAAACCATAGAATGTATGACACAAGGTCGACAGTGATCCTTTTCCTTTTCAGATCTAGTATGCTAGTCTTCTCCTCTGTGACAAAGAACTTCGCCAAGAAGATTGATACCATTTGCGTCCACATCAAGATCGATTCGGGTGCCAAGTTCGCATACCAGGTGTAAGCGCGCTCCGTCAAGGACTTGGAGAACGCTCTCAAACACATGAACTTATCATAACCATAGGGTCTCATATCATCAATGAAACGTATGACATGTTCTTTGGCACACCCATTTCAACCGTTATACTTTTGAAACTTTGGAGGAACATAATCTGATGGGTATGGTCTCAAGGCTATGTCAGCCGAATATGGTAGCCTGAAGTAAACAACAGACTCATTCAATGATGCTCATATCCTCTCCTCTTGGAGTACCTTTTGGAGGGCTTCCTAGGTAATGAAATGACTACTTCCAACAAGGATGTTTGTGCTTGGGGTGAGGTTGGTCTGAGCTATTATAGTAGTCGGGCTAGAGAAGTTGTCAAGAGGTGTTGGTGTAACATTGACTTGTGCAAGAGCTTGAGTGTTGGTTTGAACGTTCGGTTGAACATGGTTCTGGGTGAATGATTGTGATGGAACACCTACAGCGGCGGATAGTTGGATGCCCGTAAGAGAGGTCCGGCGCACCTATGGTGGAGGTTAGTTGCGCTCCCATGATGGAGGCTGATTGCGCACCCATGGTGGAGGTTGCTTGGGCGCCCATAGTGGAGGTTAGTTGCGCACCCATGATGGACGTGGTCGATGGGTGTTGTGGTGCGGTGGCACTGATGTATGCATTCAATGTATCGATGACTCTCTCATCTCAGCGTAAGAAGCTTGGAGTTCCCAAATGGCTTCGGCTTCCTCTTACGCTTGTGTAGGTGCGCTTGGCGGTAACTCACGAGAGTTGTTCTCCTCATCTTGTCCGCGTTCATCGTTGAGTATGGGTCCATCTCCCTCCGCGCGCGATAGAGCTACTCTTCCCTTTGCGCGTCCAGCCATGATGATACTTCACTAGAGTGACAAACCACTCCCCAGTGGAGTCGCCAAATGTAGATGGAAGGGTGTCACGTGGGTGAGGTGCATGAGTGGTCTAATCCTAGCTCGTAACCAGAACAAATCCTGAGAACGTCGGGGAGGACGTCGGGAGGTGAAGGGGGAGCACTCTAGACACTCAAGGGTGGTGACAAATGCTTGCTCTCTCTCTCTCTAGAACTGAGAGTTTATCACTCTAGAAACGGGAGCTTCTCTCTCTAAAGTGGGAGCTTCTCTCTCTAAATTTCCAATCTCCCAAATGAAAGAGGGGTCCAACTTTTATAGGTGAACAAAAGCTAACTGATCATGCTTAGATGAGTAAGAGAAGGATTACACATGAGCCAATCGGGTGGCGCCATGTGGGTCTTTGTATAATGACCATGATCTAGGGAGAACACGCCTAGCCGGTGAGGAGCAAGGACGTTGTTCACCCAACACCTCCTCTACAAAGGTCCTCTCAAACAAAACCCCTCCCCAAGGTGGGAAGGCAGCACACCCTCAATGTCTAGAGTGGTCGTACCGAGGAGGTATGTCCCCGTCTAGTACAACGTAGCCTCGCCCCTAATCCTGCCAGTCCATAGCCTCCCAAACGTTCCCAGGCAACCATACGTCCACCCAAGTCTTTGTCACTTGACTTGGTGGTTTGTAATGTGATGACTCGTTGTGATAGTATAGTGATGTGTCTACAAGTTGCATTATAGAGAGTGATCAATGCACCTCCATGGTACACCCATGAGGGTGACATCAATGGTACTACCATAGGGGTGACACCCCATGGTGCTGCCATGGGGACGACTCTCATGGGTACCTTAGTGGCGGCACCTCAAGGGGTGCATCTCGGTGGCGGCACCCCAAGGGGTGCACCTCAGCGGTGACACTCCATGGTACGTCCTTGGTGGAGACACTCTTGATACGCCATAAGAATTACATTTACAGGTAGTCAAAGTTGAGGTCGTCAACCCTCTTGTACAATAGGTTTGGTCAATAGTGTTGATGAATATAACTTGAAAGATGCTTTAACTAGATCAATTCGAGTAGAGTCATCTTTGACATTATTACCCAGTTGAAATGCCAGGAACCATGGTGAGGAGGAAACTAAAATGCCCTATTTGGATCATGTTTTTTACACCAGATTCTGTACCAAGAGTGGAGCTGGGGGAGAATACTTATGTTTGGAGAGTGGCTCAAGATTGAAGCAAATATGAGAACACCTAATTTTTTCAAATACTTTATGATTTCATGTGGTAAGAAAAAAATCATCTAAATGAGGAAAGGTGTGGAAGTTCTGATGAGGTAAAAGTTGGGATGGCACACAAGCAGGGGTCTAAGTGGAGGGTAACAGTAAGGATTCTGAGGAGCTTGATCACTCATCAATAATTAAAGATGATTGTAATCTTGGCTCAGTAAAAGTGGATGCTTTGGTAGAAAAAATCAATTTTTCTGCTACTAGTTCTCAGAGTCGCAGAACAAGGAAAGGTGGAAGATGAGGTCAAGGCAGTAGAGGTAGAGGGGGAGGAATCAATCTGGTAGTAAAAGGCTTAGAGTTGAGGGGGATGAATGGTTAAGATTAGCTAATCTCTATGATACTCTTGTCATAGCTTCTTTTGCAGAAGGAAAGTCAGCTGAGAAGAGTTATAATGATTTGAATGAACCGATTACTAAGGATGTGATGGTTTCCCTAGAAAGCCATCATAGGATCAATGAAGTTTTTAGTATGGCATTGTCAAAGGTTGCAGAATGCCTTGACAATTCAAGATTTAAAGTAGACTTTAAAGCTTCACAATCCCCAAATTATTTGTTTGTCGGAGACAAAAACAAAAAGGAAGAACGGATGTCATTATCATTAAAACAGACATGGCCAAGGCTTATGATAGGGTAAATTGGGGGTTCCTTTTCTTTCTTTTGGAGGATGGGTTTTGACCAAAAGATTATATCATGAATTATGAAGTGTGTTTCAACTTTTAACTATAAAATCCAAATTGATGACGAACCAATAGTTGCTATATGCCCTAGTAGAAGTCTCAGACAATGAGACATTTTATCTCCTATCTATTCATATGGTTGCAGAAGCTCTTTCTCAGTATTTGGTAAATGCAGTTTTAAAAAAGAGCTATTAAAGTTGTATGCTTAAAAAAGAACAACCCACCTTTACCCCACATGTTTTTTGCTAAAGACAACATCTTTATTACTGAAGTTGAGGTGGGTTCCTATTTGAAATTGAAGGGATGTCTCTCTAAATATTGCAATGCCTCAGGTCAACTTATTAATCTCCAAAAAAGTAGCCTTTGGCCTCCCTACTTTAAATTCCTTTATCTGTTTGGATAGTTTGCTACTTGGGGCTTCCTATAGACTGGGGAACCTTAATAGCATCTATTTTTGCCACCCTCCAGGAGAAGATGGATAGCAGAACTGCCACTTGGAAAACAAACCTACTGTCATTAGGTGGTAAAGAGGGTTGTGGCTGAGGCACTCCCTCCCTACGCCATGGGTACTTTCAGGCTCCCCAAAAAAGTCTGTTGCAACTTACAAGCTTCCATAATGAAGTTCTGGTGGTCCAAGAAAGATGCCCAAATGGGCATCAGGTGGTGCTCTAAGAAGAAAATGACCGGCATGAAGGACATTGGAGGCTTGGGTTTCAGGGATATGAAGACTATAACACTGTAGTTTTGGCTAAGCAAGCATAGTTCGTTCTTCATAATCCAGACTCTTTTTGCTCAAGATTAATTAAAAGCCTTTATTTCCCTAATGAATCTTTTATGAAGGTAAAAGCTTCTAAATATAGCTCTTGGGAATGGAGGAGCTTATAGTATGGAATGAAGTCCTTGGAAGGAAATGTTCTTGGTGTATTTGGAATGGTCTTTCAACCAATATTTTGGATGATGTCTGGTTGTTTAATGGCAGAAGTTTGGAGGAATTCAAATTTGATATATTCACCTTTGTTACAGATCTAAGTTCTGGCTTTAAGTGGGATTGCCGTGAGCTCAACCTTCTTTTCCCTCCTTGGATAGGTAAAGATATATGTCTATTCCTATTTCTTGCTCTAGTACCTCAGATAGACCGGTGTGGCCTTTTACCAAAGATGGGAATTTTACTGTGAAATCATGTTATCATGTTGTCCATGAGGAGAAGATGGGAGATAGAGGTAGAGCTTTCAACTGGCATTTTTATCCATGATAACTTCTGAAAATATTTATGGAGGATAAATGTAGAAATGATGAACCTGTTGGTTCTGATCTTTAAAAGAAAAATGATGAGCTATAGAAATGATGAACCTTTCTGGTTCTGATCTTTTATTGAAGGAAAAATTATACTTGTTTACAATGAGGAAGGATATATATACAAATGATTCTAACGGTTGCCTATGATCTCCTATGATTTTCAACAGATGCCTACTTGAAGCCTGAAATCATTTTTAACCAGAAATGGTTAGACACCCACTGTGTTTGGTGAAAGTCTCTGTTCTGCTTCCCTCTTTTGCCTATGATGAAGATTTCCTTCTGAGGCTGCAGCTTTTATTTCTCTTTCTTCAACACTCCCCTTCAAGTTGGGTTCGTATAGGTTGATCGAGTCTAACTTGTCAAGTATTCTTTGGAGGTTATTTTTGTCAAGGGTTTTGGTGAAGATGTCGGCCAGCTGGTTTTCACTACGTACAAAGGGAATGGTGATTTCTCCAGACTGTACTTTCTCTCTTATGAAATGACAGTCCACTTCAATGTGTTTGGTTCTCTCGTGAAAAATAGGGTTCATTGCAATATGGCGTGCTGCTTGGTTGTCACAGTGCATCTCTATCGGTTTTCTTATCTCGACCTTCATATCTTGAAGGAGATGTCTAATCCATGTGAGTTCGCTAGCAGTGGAGGCCATGGCTCTGTATTCTGCCTCTACACTTGACCTTGCTACAACAGTTTGTTTCTTGCTCTTCCAGGTTACTAAATTTCCACCTACAAAGACACAGAAGCCGGTTGTAGATTTTCTATCATAACTATATGCCCAGTCAGCGTCAGTGTATCCAACAACGGAGTTTGCCTCAGTTCTCTTCATCCATATCCATTGGCCGGGTGTTCCTTTAAGGTATCTGAGTATCCTTTCTACGACTGCCTGATGATTTGTGCAGGGTGCGTGCATGAATTGACTGATAACGCTAACTGCAAAAGTGATATCTGGTCTTGTAACCGTTAGATAAATTAGTTTTCCTACTAGTCTCTGATATTGTCCTATATCAATTATTGGTTTGCTATCATTCAGTCATATTTTCATGTTGGTTTCCATTGGTGTGCTAGCAGGTTTTGCCCCTATCATGCATGTTTCTTTTAACAAGTCTAAGATATATTTCCTTTGAGATAGAAACAATCCCTTTTTCGAGTGAGCTATTTCTATCCCTAGGAAGTACTTCAGTTTTCCTAGATCTTTAATATCAAACTCTCCTTTTAGAAATTCTTGAACACTCCATATTTCATCGTGGTTATTTCCGGTGATGATAATGCCATCTACGTAGACTAAAACGATGGTGGAGTTGTTCGTGTGTTTGACGAACATTGATGAGTCAGTCGTGCTTTTGACGAAGTTAATCTTTAAAAGAGACATGCTCAATTTTCCATACCATGGCCTTGATGACTGTTTCAGGCCTAGATAGCCTTCTTTAATCTACATACCAGAGATGGGTGCGTTACTTTCTCGTGTCCTGGAGGTAGGGACATATATACTTCTTCTTCCAGATTCCCTTAGAGAAATGCATTTTTTACATCCATTTGATATAGTTCCCAGCTGAGGTTGGTGGCAACGGATAGTAGCACTCGGATTGTGTTCATTTTTACCACTGGAGTGAACATCTCCTGGTAATCCACTCCATATGTCTGAGTAAAGCCTTTGGCAACTAGTCGGGCTTTATATCTCTCGATAGTGCCGTTGCTGTTGTATTTGGTCTTGTAGACCCATTTACATCTTACGGGTTTCTTCCCGTTGGGTAGTGGGATAGGGTATAGAACCTGATGGGACACGTAGTCTTTTAATCTTGATGGGGGTTGAGTTTGCCTTGTTGATCTTCTTACGATTACTGCTTTATCAGTGACAACTGCCTCATCAGTTGCTCCCCCTGAGGTAGTTGTCTCAGGCGCGGTTGATGTGGTATCCTGTTCCTGTCTTATGATATCGGAGGAAATAATACTGTTAGGTAGCGGAAACGTTTGGTGGTGGTTATGATTGTCGGAGTCCTTTGGGTAATAGGATTCTAGTTCTAAAAATTGTACATCGCGCGAGATGTAGAGTTTATGGTTTATTGGGTCGTAGCACTTATACCCCTTTTTTTCAGCGGAATACCCCAAAAATAGGGTTTTGACTGAGGTTTTGTCCAATTTATCAAGTTTTGGAATGTGTGCGTAGCATGTACATCCAAATACTCGTATGTGATCAAGATTAATTTTCCTACCCTTGAGAATTTCTAGAGGGCTTTTTAGATGCAATTTTACACTGGGTAATCGATTGATAAAGTACGTTGCTGTGAGTATTGCATCGGACCAGTATCTTTTGGGTACGTTGTTTTGGAGGAGGAGAGACCTAGTCATTTCAAGAAGGTGTCAGTTTTTGCGTTCTGAGACACCGTTTTGTTGTAGGGTGTGGATACAGGTGGTTTGACGTCGTATACCCTTTTGTTTAAAAAACTCAAAAAAGGTGTTGTTAGTATACTCGGTTCCATTGTCAGACCTAAAGATTTTTATGGTTGTTTCAAATTGAGTTTCGACTAACTTATTGAATTCTTGAAAACGACTGAAGACTTCACTTTTTGATTTTAAAAGATATAACCAGGTGGTGCGAGAGAAATCATCAATAAAGGTAACAAAATATTTGAATTTATTATACGAGTCAACTGGGGCAGGCCCCCAAACATCAGAATGGATTAATTCAAAACATCGTTTTGTCGTACTACTAGATAGTGGAAAAGGTAACCTGGTTTGTTTTGAGAGTTTGCAGACTGAGCAACTGCTAGAGTCTGAATTACAACCAAGTAATTTGTTTAGGATTTTGTCAGAGGGATGACCGAATCTCCAATGAAATAATTTGTCCTTTTGTACTGTACTGGAGGTGGCCAGACATGTTTTGTCGGTATCTTCTAAGTAGTACAGACCGTTTCTAAATTTCCCTTCACCAATCTTCCTCCCGGTGACTCGATCCTGAAAAATTACTTTATCAGGTGAAAAGGTAACATTGCAGTTTAAGTCTTTGGTTATTTTACTGACGGTTAGGAGATTGGAGTTAAAATTGGGTAGACAAAGTACGTTGTTAATGGTTTTTGTGAAGAGTGTGGTTGACCCTGTGCCAAAAATTGGAACTTTATTTCCATTGGCTACCGTCACGTGTTGTGGTTTTTCTAATCTAGTGAGACTGTGTAGATTTTTTGTGTTATAAGTCATGTGGTCGGAGGCACCAGAGTCTATTATCCAGTGTTCTAAGTTGTGACAAAAATTTACAGATTTAGAAAAATAATTGACAGTATTGCAAATGGATGAACCTGAGGTATCGCGCAAAAATTCTCTGAATTGTTTGAGAAGGGTAGCCATCTGTGCGTTGTTGTCTGGGTGCAGGTCTGCTCTAATGGATCCGGATCGATCTATTTCTTCCATTCGGTCGGGTCGGTACCCATTACCCGAACCGGGTCCATCTGTCTTATGTGCCCTGCGATCTGGGTCAGGTCCTGACCCGTGACCCGCTCCGCTGAAACCCTCGGTATAAAAGGGAAAGGTTTTTGCGGAGCCTCCTCGCTCGTCACTTTTAGCGCAGCTCCCTCGCTCATTCTGGAACTTTCTCTGGTTCTGCCGTAGATGAGGGTGCAGGTTCCAGCACCGGTCGTGGGTGTGCCCTTCCTTTCGGCAGTGGCTGCATTTCACCTGCTCGCCTGGTTGTCCGCGGTGTCTTCCCCCTTCCTTAGGGTTAGGGTTTCTGAGGAAGCCGCGGGTCGCCATGGCTAGTGCCTCCGCCTTGTCATCTCTGGTACTCATTACTCGTCGCCCGGTTTCTTCTCTTTGAACCATGGCTGAGACCGTGGAAAAAGTTGGCTTCTCTGTCGACATCAAGATCTGAGCTCGGAATGCTTCGTAGCTTGAGTCGAGAGCTGTCAAGAAGTGGAAAACCATATCCTGCTCAGCCCATTTTTGGAGTTCCTTCAGGTCAGTGGTCATCGGTCTCAGGGTTTCAAGTTCTTTGAACTTAGATTTTAAAAACCCGGTTAGTTTCGGTACTGATCTGTCCCCCTGTTTTGCTTGGGAGATCTCTCGTTTAAGTTCAAAGACTTGCGCAAAATTTTTTTGTTCACAATAGTTGCTCCGGATTTCTTCCCAGAGTTCCTGTCCTGTTTCACAAAAACAAAATATTTCACTGAGTTTTGGGTCTATTGAATTAGTTATCCAGGTCATTACCTGGCTGTCCATGATGTCCCATTCCTCTGAGTTTCGGTCTGGTCTTGGCTTACTGTCGTCCACGAAGCCCAGTCTGCCTCTTCCTTTCAGGCTCACCCGAGCCGTCCTGGCCCACGGTATGTAGTTGTGGCCAGTGAGCAGGATGGAGGTTAGTCTGGGATTGGTGTCATGGTGGTGAAGCTGGCCGGATGTTAATGGTTCTGCCATATGTGTTGGTTCTCAGAATCACTGCTCTGATACCATGTAGAAATGATGAACCTGTTGGTTCTGATCTTTAAAAGGAAAATGATGAGCTGTAGAAATGATGAACCTTTCTGGTTCTGATCTTTTATTGAAGAAAAAATTATACTTGTTTACAATGAGGAAGGATATATATATATACAAATGATTCTAACGGTTGTCTATGATCTACTATGATTTCCAACGGATGCCTACTTGAAGCCTGAAATCGTTTTTAACCAGAAATGGTTAGACACTCACTGTGTTTGGTGAAAGTCTCTGTTCTGCTTCCTTCTTTTGCCTATGATGAAGATTCCTTCTGAGGCTGCAGCTTTTACTTCTCTTTCTTCAACAATAAATATTCCACAAAAGATAAAATTGTTCATGTGGAAAGCGGTTCAGAACTTCCTTCCAGTAAAGCAAGTTCTAACAAGAAAAAAGATAATTCAGAACTAAATGCGCCCTATTTGTGAATAAGAGGAAGAATTTATCTTACATGCCTTGGTTACCTGTAAATGGAGTAGTTTGACATGGTGTAGCTCCTCATTACATCTGAGAGCTAATCAAGTTTCTGACCCGATTTTAGTCTCTAGGCTCATGACAGAATTTTAAAATTGTCCAATCACCCAGATGGAGGTAAAAATTGTGTTGCTCTTTTCTGTTTCTTATGCTGACCAGTTTGGAAATCTAGGAATAAGTTTGTGTTTGACAACAAAAAGGTGGATCCTGTACCTCTTCTGCAGCTTTTAAGGCATGTTTTGAGTTTATTTCCGTCAATAGCGAACCTACACAGATCTACCTGCATAGATTTTGGAAACCAGGCTCAGTCATGAGTCTTATGGAAACCACCATAGTTTGGTTATGTCAAGATTAATTGTAATGCCTCTTTTGATGCTGTATATGAGGTATTGGTGCCATATCCCGTGATTCTGGAGGAGACAGTCTATTAATATCTACAAGATCTATTCCTGGTTTTTCTGTTGACTTTGGAGAATTAATGGATGTTGAGGAAGCTTTGAATATGGCAAAGAAAAGTTGATGGACTAATGTGACTATCAAGTCTGATGCTCAATGGGTGGTTAAATGGCTTCTAGGCTCTCATTGTGCAGATTGAAAAGTATCCAACACTGTTCTAGATGTTAAGAAGAAATGTCTCAAGCTAGTAATTGTAAAGTCTCTTAGATAAGTAGAAGCTTAATTCCACTGATGATGCCATTGCTCATTTTGGCCTAGATCGGACTTATCTCCTCTCTTTGCTAGTTTGGTTTGAAGGAAACTGTCATTGTTAGAGAGATGAGAAGACCCCTTATGGTAGAGTTACTTAAACGAAAGCAGTCGTAAGTGTGAAAAGATGGAATAATATTTCAATGGGGAGGGGAAATTTAATGAAGTGATAGAGTTAGTTGGAGAAATGTTGAAGGGATTCGATGGGGGTTTAAGGTTGGCCACATAATAAATACACAGCAAGCCATTCAATTAAAGCTTCTGACCTCCCCAACTACAACCCACCCGGAAGCCTACTTACATATTTATTCTTACCCAATTTCTCCTACTAATAGTAATAGCTAAACAATTTTGTCCTATGACTGGTTAATTATTCCTCTAGCAAATAGCAATTGCCTATACTACTACTACTACTTCTCCTTTTACTTCATCCGCCCCCGCCGTCACTTCTATAGTTGAGAAAGATGAAGAAGGAGAACGCTACAGATCAAACAAATGGCAATAGCCCATCTATCCCTAACGTAAAGAGACGGAGGCGCCGTTACCAGCTTGTTGAAGTGGTTGTTGGTTCACTTGTGCTATTGCTTCTGCTGATATTCATCATCCTCATCCTGTCACTGACAGTATTTAAGCCCAAACAGCCGAGGGCTCATCTCCTCTCCGCCACCGTTGAAGGCATCGCTCCCCGTCTCTCATTTCCTCTACTTCAAATTCAACTAAACATCACTCTCAACCTTAAGCTCCAAATTGAAAACCCAAACCATTTCAAATTCAAGCATGGCCCAGGCAGCAGTTTGCTCTTTTATAAAGGAAAACAGGTTGGACAGGGTGAACTTAACTCAGGTCTCATTCCAGCCATGGGTTCCACACAACTCTATTGCCTGCTTGACCTCCAAGTGGATCAAGTGGCGGCGTCCATCAACATATCAAGTTTAATCAGTGATGTAATGGGTGGTGGAATCGAGATGCAAACTCGTACCAGGATTCCAGGAAAGATCTCGTTTGGATTAATTATTATTAGGAAACATGTTGTTGCTTTCACTGAATGCCTATTTACCATAAGTATTTCTGACCTCAACATCCGAAGGCAAGACTGTAAGACCAATACCAAGTTGTGACTTGTGACGAGATCCTATATATATTAATTATGTTAGGTGTAAAAATAACAGAAAGAAATATTTAATTAAATGTTGTATTTGGAAAGCTAGAGCTTCTTTTATCTGCCAAAAAGTTAATATATTTACAAACAGGGCTAGTTAGGAAAATACAGAGGAAAAGAGAAGATAATTAGAATATGATCCTTCAAAATTATACAAAACAAGGTTGGGAGTCAAGGGTAATTTCTAGGTTTAATATGGTTTCTAAAACAAATTTTGGAAATAAGAAAGTTTTGAATTAATCCTAAAATTAAGGTGGAAATGAACACGTCGAAATACGTCTTTTGTAAATACGACTTCCAGCTGGTTAAAGTCATCTTTACAAAAGAGCGCATTTAGTGCAGCCTAAAGGTATCTTCACAAAAGACGCCTTCAGTGCAGAAGTTTCTCACCTACATACAAAAAATCAACACAACCTGCATACAGTGCAGCCTGAAGGCGTCTTTGCAAAAGACGTCTTCAGTGCAGAAGCTTCCACCTACATACAAAAATCATCAACACAACCTAAAACAATCTGCATACAAAAATCATTCATCATGCAGAACATTTTATGACTTTACATTTTATATTATTGTACAAAAATCCAAATACAAAAAATATAAATCAATCACGTTCCACACGGTGGTCGTTTTCTCATTCTTCTTTAGCATTTTTTCATATGTTTATAGTTGAGTTACTTGTGATGATGTTTCCTCCATGTTAGCTGCTGCTACACTTTTTTCCTCTACAATAAGCGGCGGGTCTTCATCCACAATAGGAGCATCTTCCACAATATGCGAGTTTCGGGCATGTCTTCTACCTCCTCCTCCAGGAGCACTAGCTCGTCCTCCTCTACGCCGTTAAGGTTGATGAAATGGTTCAGAAGTGAAACCAAGTTGAGTCACTGACTCACCTCTAAATGTATAAAAGACCGGCGGCGTGTATGGCTCTTGCTAAGACATAAATTATATGTCTCGAGACATGTGTGATTCTTGTTGACTTCTTTGAGATGAGTTGTGCACTCCATGCCTTCGGGGCAAAGGAGCTTGTGCGAATGTCTCACACACATTACGGATTCGATTCATTATCCAAGACGGTTCAGTATCATTAAGTGTCAAATTGTTAATATTGTCTAGACTCTTTGTCTGCATAGATAAAAAAAATATGATATAAGTTACTTATTAAATGAGTATATAAGCCTATTAATTACATAAATTAATAAAAAAAATTACCATTAAATCATATAACGCTCCATGTTGAGTTATGTATCGCTGTGTGATTCTTTGATACCATAACATGTACGAGCTGCCATATCCATGTTCATCCATGTGCCCCTCAGCAATGTGTCTCCTACGCTCATCCCATCTCTCAATGTATGTCTAATGTTGGATGCCACAATTTAGTTCATTTCTCCCCCTTAAGTTGATGTCATGTAACCGTCTTTTGGTATCACATGACTCGAGCCACGTTGAATCATACCAAATTGTCTTAGAACACGATCTGGTCAATGTCATTCCACTATATGAAAGCAAATGAGGGGAGAGACAGACCGTCATATATCTCCGCGCATGATGCAATATTCAGGAAGTGTATGGACAATATCATTATAAGGTTGCCATATAACCTATAAAAATCATATTACAAATAATATGACAAAACCCGAGTATTACCTATGTTATAAATAAAAAAGATAATATTACCTGATCTGGAGTTTATCTGTCTAATGAAAATCGATACACTTCAAGAATGTCTGTGGAGCTCTCTATGAGACTAAAAACATCTCTCCATTTATGAGATAAATTGCACTATATCCACATAGTTGAATGACCCAGCACCAAGAGTAAGTGAGCAACGATAAACTATGTCTAAGTTTCAATGTAGACGGTCAATTAACAAGGCTTCACATAAAGTATTATATAGCTCGTTAAAAGTAATCCTCTTATGAATTACAATTCCCCTCATTGAAGGTTGATCATAAGAAACTCCATTTGAACCGATTATGACATTACCATTCATGTAACATAAAACTACCATAAACATTTTCCCTATTTGTCAACCTACAGTAATACAGAACAATTTCAGAACTAGATCTAGAAATTCTACAAATTCAAAGTTAATAACTACAATTTCATAATATATCAACCCATTCATAAATAAAATTTTACAAATTAAGAGTTTAAACATTACATAATTGAGAAAATGTATCTAAAATTTGAGAACCTAAGACACATGAAAATCTAGGGTTTGAGAGAGATTAAAGAGAAATATTACAACATTGATGACATATATACATACAACTTTCATAAAAAAATGAACAATTTCAAGATTTGAAGAACAAATTCAAGATATCAAAGGAGTTAGAAATATACATAGGGTTTGAGGAGTTCTTGCAAGTAATTTGAGAGATTGAGAATTTTTTTGTGAATGAGAGTGAGATAAGAGTGAGAGGGTGTAATGCCGACGGAATGGCAGTAAACTCTGGCCACAATTGACGATGAACGACGAGAGTTGAGGGGCTTTTGTTCGCGGGCGTTTTGTTCGCGAAATGGTACTATATTTTCTGTCTGTATTGCGAGGTTATAAATGTATCGTTAAAGGCATATTTATAAAAGACTTCTTCTACTATTAATGAAGGCGTCTTTACAAAAGATGTTTTCTACGTGGCCTCATTTGTGGCCACGCTAGCACGAAGGCGTCTTTTGCAAAGATGTCTTCGTCTTAGCTATACCGTTTCACCTTACTTTTAAAATAAATTTCAAAAATATTGTATTTTAATTATTATTTTTCAAATATAATGTAGAATACTCAAAAATCCGGGAGTCAAATAGGGATATAGGCCGCGATGTACTGTACTGTATAGAGATCTAGAAGCTTTAATTAGAATTTGTGAATTGAATTAAGCAAATGGCCATCCTTTTTTTATTTTTAACAACCCCATGTTAACATACTACTTATACATATTCAAAATGAATTAGTAATCAATTTTTAAATTTATTTTTTTTATGTGAAGGAATAATATTAAAAAGGCAAACAGCTTTCAGATGGAAAGTAAGAGGGTTGATGATAAATGGGGTACGACGAATATGAAGAATATGGAGGGGGAAGGGGGGAAGATTCAACAGATTTTTGAGAGTGGGTTGTTCGTTATTCAAAGACGACGACTTCTAGTTCTGACATAGTATTATTCTTCTGTATTTGATAACGTGAGGCAGAGTAATTAAAAGAGAAAAAAAATGTATGGAGGAAGAGAAGTCAGGTCATGTGGATTCTCTGGAAACACAGAAACGGTCAGATCATTTTGTTATGACTTTCCATCATACGCCCGCCAACCACGCACTGTCCCTTATAATATAGCAGGCAGCATCCCCTTGATGCTTCGAATGGGAGAGAGAGAAGGAAGTCAGCGAGAGCAGAGCTCTGATATAAATTTATTGGAAAGGAATTAAGCAGAGCCCAGAGGAAAATCCCCCATCCCCTCTTAAATTCCGTCTCCTTTGTCTTGCTGCTCCTTCCCAATCCTCCACAGCTCTCCTCTTTCCATCCCTTTCATTACGTAATACTACAACACAGGGAATTTGAAAAAAAGAGGAAAGCAACAAACCAATATGGAAGCAGTAGTTGCCTCAGGGGATATGAATGGGATTGGGAGTGAGAGGGTGGTTTCTCATTCCAACCGCATCCTCACTAAGAAAGTTTCATCCACTGCGTCTTTCAGACTTCGATGTCCAAGTCTTAACTCCCTTCGTCTCCGTCGCATCTTTGACCTTTTTGATAAGAACAGCGACGGCATCATCACCCTCGACGAACTCAGCAATGCTCTTAACATTCTTGGTTTGGATGCAGACCTCTCCGATCTTCATTCTACCATCACTTCTTTCATTCAACCCGGTAATATTGGTCTTACCTTTCAAGACTTTTCATCTCTTCATCAATCCTTGAACAACACTTTCTTTGCATTTGACGATCCATTAATTGAAGAAGAAGAAGAAGAAGAGAATACGGAATCATCCAATGGCTTTGATGAAGAGGTTGAAGCTAAGAAGAGAAAGCAAGAGGAATCAGATCTATCAGAGGCGTTCAAGGTGTTCGACGAGGATGGAGATGGATACATATCAGCAAAGGAATTGCAGGTGGTGCTTAGAAAGCTGGGATTGTCAGAAGGGAACGAGATGGACATGGTCCAAAGAATGATCATCTCGGTTGATCTCAATCAAGATGGACGTGTTGATTTCTTTGAATTCAAGGATATGATGCGTTCCATCATTGTCCCCCCAGCCACTTCTTAATTCATTCATCACTTCCATAATTGATCATATGATTATCTCTCTCTCTCTCTCTCTCTCTCTCTCTCTCTCTCTCTCTCTCTTGATCTTCGCACCCAAATTGCTGCGCTGTTTGTATGTTGTTCCCTTCTTCCCTGGGTCTTCCAATCGTTTCTGTCTTCTGTATTTCCAACTTGTGATTGATCTTAAAACGGGCTTTTTTTGTTATTTTTCTGTTTATTTGATCATTTCAAACATTTAGACTTACAAATGGATTCCGTCTGTCTTACTTGAAAAGATTAAACTTTAACTCAGCTATTTGCATTACGGATGAATGATTGAAATCCACGTGGTCTAGTAATCAGCATGACTTTCCTCCAATTAAAAACCTTCATCTTGCTTGACTAACTAACTTCATGATTAATTAATAAATACAAAGTGTGTAAAAATAAATACAAAGCCATATAATTTTATTACGATGGCTGTAGTCTCAATTTTTAAATGAATTAATGATTCAGATTAAAAATACCAACAACCTTATCTACTTGTTATTTCTTAAAATCATTAGAATTTATTTTATCACATAGGAACTACAACAAGTAGGTAGGAATACAAAGAAATCTTATTATGTCAGTGATTTAAGCTCACGACAAGACCTTAAATTATAACATTAAGGACTCGTTTGGTAGTCAGAATAGTACTGGATAGTATTGTACTAAATTTATCGGACTATAATGTACTGTATTGTACTGGATTAAATAATATTGTTCAGTGTTTAGTGTTGTATTAGTTAAAAACTGTAACACTTATACAATATTTGACACGTTATAGTACTAGATTGTAAAACTGTTTGTCATGATTTGATCCGTAAAAACCTATTTGAAATTCATTAACATGTTATTTTACATTTTTAATTATAAAATAAATTATCTAATTCATGCTATCGCCGTAAATTCCCTAGTTTTTGACTAAAAATGCAAATTCAATACCCGTAAACTTTAAGATAGTGATAATTTATAGTTATAAACATTGAAATTAGAAAAAAAAATTCATTAAATTTTTAATACACAAAATAAGTCGTTTAAAATATATAAATAATTACTAAACCACTCATATGATTGAGAGACTCTAAAAATCAGAAAAAATGAAGAAAAATATAGTAAATGACTTTAAAAATTGGTAAAATTAAATCATAAGTAACTAATTTTGCACCTTTCAAAAATTCAAAAATTATTTTTGTTAGTGAGTGAAGTTGCTATAATATATAAATTAAAAAAATCATTTTAAGATATAAATTAAAACATAGCTTGTTATTCTTAGTCCGGTGTAGTCCTCCCTAGAAGGAGGGGACTAAATTATCCAATGTGAGTGGGACTAAAGAGTCCAACCGTATTAGCTAGTACGGGCTTCATACTTTTATCAAACATCGGACAGTACTAAAATAGTACTATCCTGCTTTTAATACTATACAGTACGGGTTACCAAACAAGCCCTACGTACACTAATTTCACTTGATCAAACTGACAAGTATCATATCAACAGTATCAAGTAAGATTATCACTTTGTTCAACCGGACTGCCTGAATCAGTTTTCAAACTGATAACATTGCATTTCTTGAATAGTTCTCTGTTTAGACAACAAAAGGTTTCTGTAACTCAAACTGTGAGAGGTAGTTAATATTATTAATATAAATATTAACTTGATAAAAATCAATTTCTTCGAATGAAATGCATGGGCTGGAAGAAGATTCAGGCTAGGACATCTCACACAACAACAAAAGTAAGTGAAACCCCCAGTTTAATTCCTTCTTTTTGGCATGTACATCAACTCCTTCAAAACTAAACTTGATTCACATAACCATCTGGAATTCAATGTTTCACTCCCGGCCCCCTCCCCACACCAAAAACAACATTGAGAAACTACCGTAACAAATATTAATAATCTCACGCTAGCATTATTAGCAACTGGTCAGAGAGATGATCAGAAAAGCCACCACCCTCTTCGGCTTCTATTCTCCCTTTGGCTTGATGAGGAACCAGAGACTTGATTTTGATGCCGATTATGCTCGTGAAAGTGGCGTCCAGGATCTCTTCCCTCATTCAGAGAATTTCCTAACCATAACACAAGAACAATACCCATGAGACTCACAATTGGAGAAGCCGTAGCTGTCAGTGAGAACCATCTTCCTCTACCACTACGTCTGCCAGAACCATTAATACCAGGATCCAATCGCTCCCTGTGCTCTGTTTCACTTTCATTTGATTCAGACTCTCGATCTCCTTCAGCTCTATTAAATACAATAGACGCACTGTTTTGACCCACCGCTTGTTGCTCAATTCCACGGATCGCCAGCATACTGCTCATAATCCGCTTTCTCTCCTCATAAATTTTGTCATCTGTTGGAAGCTCATACCGACAAAGAGGACAAGAATTTCGTGCACTCAACCAAGGCAATATGCAGGAAGGATGGTATAGGTGACGACAGGGAAGCTCATTCACTTCAGTGCCAATTGGCAACACGTCCTTGCAAATTGCACAAGCCAAGCCATCATTCTTCACATGCTGCTCACATAAAACAAGACGAGGCAGACTTTTCACAAAAGCCACAGCAGCCGGAGGCGTTCCTCGTCTCGAGCTGTTAGTCTCAGTGAGATGCTCCATCAGTTCTTCAAAACCCCTAGCATCGAAATACTCTCCAGAATTTCCAACATAAGCTTGTAATTCTGATTCTTCTGTGCTGGCATAACTGTCGTGCATGTCTGACTGTCTCCCCCTCCTCATTCTCCGATGAATTGTACGCTCATACCCAGGAGATGCAAGTTGTTGGAAATTTTGAGATTGAGCTCTTAAAACGCTAGATTCAACGGTCTCTTCCTCCGCATGAGCTTCTTCCCATTCGCCATCTTCCTCCGCATCCTCTTCTTCTTCCTCCTCCCCTTGGTCATCTGAGTCCCACTGGTTAGAACCAGCATGCATTGGATCAATATCAGTATCGCTGTCAAGGTCGTTTTCCTCAACCAGCTGAGCTAAAAAGTCCACATCCAGGAAACTAGTTCCATCCACTGAAACATCAGACTCCCCCCCATATGTACTAAAAGAAATGGCATCACTGTCACCGTGACGAACCCTTAAATTACCCAAACTAACATTCGATTCGCTCTCCCATAAAGGAGAATCGAAATTATCTGTATTATCATTTTCGTTGTCAGAGAACACTCGCCACCATCTGCTGGACCCACTTGGTGTAGTATGGGAACTCGCATGCTGCACTAATCTAGCAGTAGCATCACCATCCCCATGCAAATAACTACTGGATTGACTTTGTGTAACCAGATTAATCATCTGGGTGAATTGCTGTGTGAATACACTGTCAATTGACTCTGAACTGGCATGCCTGGTTCGCCTTCTAGATGACCTCCTCGAGAAAGAGTCTTGTGTGGGAGTTCCAATATCTTCAAGAAATAAAAATTTACAATCCCCACATATATTCACATTTACAAGATTGTCAGTTGCCTCATTATCAGGTAGGACTCTTCTGCAAAGAGCGCACATTGGATTCTCAACAGAATAATAGTCAACGATCTCATCAATCTCGACATGTGTATCGGAGTTGGAATGAGGCAGCTCACATGAGATCCTCTGAGAATCTGCATCCATCTGAAAACTGGACCAAGGGGCAGGCAACAAGACAAACTGGATTACCAAAGTACAGTTAACAATTAGATAAGGACAAACTGAAAAAACAAATCCAGCTTCATTTATGACATCAACAAAGAGGAAAGTGTAGTGGCTTTTGAACTCAGAATATGATGAAGTTAAGAACGAATAAAGAGAACGGCTTCTTTATCAAATCAAACACATCAATGCAAACAATGTGCACCTGGTACAAGAAATAATTAAAGAGCAAACCATCAACACCCTGACCTCCTGCATCAAAGTTCACCATAGCATTTCTTTATCATTCTATTCTTGGTCATAAATGTATTTACTCAGCACCAATATAAATGTAATCATCTTTGTTATGACCATCAGTCATCTAAATAATTGCAACCAAATAACTTTTACGTAGCTGCAATTTAAGCCTTGCTTACACAGTTATGCCCATATCACAAACAAGGCCACCAAAATGTTCAAAGTCAACATTCGCAGCTTTGAATTTGTGGTCACTCGAACAAATATATCTCTCTTAATGAAGATTGTCTCAAAACAAGTTAAATTACAAAACTGTTCTGCCAATCCTCCTTGCAGACAAAATATAATAAATCAGAGAGGCAAGGCTATAACCCCTCTTTTGCACAAGACCTTCACTAAAGTTGTCATTCCCACCTTGCTACTAACCAGCTTAGACGGTATCTTGCAGCTTCGAGTCTTAGTTATCAGGAATACACACACACATATAAGGAGAGATAGACAAGAAGATAACTCAGTCTACGCCTCCAAGAGCTCATATAAATGTGGGAAAACATAGAATGGCATCATTAGCAATGTCTAAGTTAAAGTAAGAAACAGATAATGCCGGATACTGCAGGGACAACCTACTTTATAATTTGATTAACAGAATGAACTGTAATCACTATGTATGGGGCCTGAGCCTTTCCTTTACAACTAAAACTATTCGTGGAAGGCAGACCTTTAAGAGGTAATCTCCCCAATCTACAGAAAAAGAAAGTTTCTAAATGACCCCAATCAAACGAATACCACATTCTAGATAAAACTGGAGGTCTTCAAAATTTGAATCGGAGACTGAAATATAGTTGTATAGATGCCGAAAAGCCAGATAAAGCATACAAGGACCCAAAATGTGAAATTGGCATGTCGAAAACGATAGTATGAAATTGGCATTTGTAAGAAAGAGGCTAAGAGAAAGCAGAGAGCATACCGTGAAAGCGAACTGGTGGCTCGAAATACAATCGATGAATCTGCTCCTAACCTGTAGAATCTGAGTCGATAGGCTACAATATGTTCAAATAAGATTTTAGTTTCGGAAAAAGGAATTTCAGAATCAATCTCAGATGGAAAATAATAAATAGGAGACGATAAATCAGATGGAAGAAATCTTAGAGAGAAAAGATATGATTTTTTATTAAGTTTCTAGCACTTATGGTATTTATTTTTTTATATTTCGTCATTATTTTTGTTCATTTATTTTTTGTAAACTAGTAGCGAAATAGACATGGTTTGCTTATATGAAAGATGACATTAAATTAAAAAAATACATAATTTTCTTAATTATGGAATATAATGTAAAAAAGATGGAAAAAATACAAACAAAAATATGACTTCTTTTGTGTGTTGGCTCTATGAGTGTAGTCAGTATGACTTCTTCCCTAGTATTAAATATTTTTTTCCTGACGGTTCGAAAATTTTAAAATTGGGGTATGTAATAATCATTTGAAGTTAGAACCCTACCATATGATAAGCGTAGAGGTCTGGGGCCAATTGTTTTGTGCTGACCTATCTTTTTTATTCCCTCGGGTGTTGAATCTTGATTTTGAGGCTTTTAGCCATATTCAATACCACCTACTTGTTCTAGACAAGAGGACGACGACAAAGCTGACTCCGCCAAAGTTTCGCTTCTTGCCGAGTCATAAGAGATTAAGAGGAATGGGATCCCCTCAATTCCTCATGCAATGAATTAACATGTAATAATACTGGTATTAAAAAATGTGGAGCAATTGAAAATTTATTGAGAATAGAATTGAAGCATACTGTTCCCTCGATATATATATATATATGTGTGTGTCTGTGTGTGTGTGTGTGAGAGAGAGAAAGGAACTATGGTTTCCAATTAATCACACGGTTACTTGTCTTACAACTCCATCAATGTGGCGGGTCAATGGTGTCTCGTTGCGATGATAAGAGCAGGAGGGGATGTACTAGTATTTGAGAAAAGTGATGGGTTTCATCAAAATTATCCGAGTTCTTTTTTTATCAAACAACAATACCAACTTGTATGCAATTGGTAGTATAAAATGCACATTCTATTCATTCTCCAACCTTCCTCGTTACAACATATGAACATGTCAGTGTTTCATTCTTTGCAGACGTCAGTTTCACGTCCTCAATAACAGTTTAACCATCCAAATTCAATATAATTCAGATTTACATTTTCAGATAAGATCAGGGAAACCTGCTTTGAATGAGAATTTTCCACTCCTAAGGAGGAAAAAATGGAACCCTGGTATCAACTGAATGGTTTCAAAACAACTGGAAAAACAAACTCGTTGATCCATCTCCAAATGATCTGAGATCTGCAGGTTTCACCAACGCCCTGCACAATGGGCATGTGCGCTCTCTTTCAAACCTGGAAAGAGGAGACAGTACAGATAACTGTTACTCAAGCAAAACATGGGAATAAGCGCTTTCTGGACATGCACAACAAATAATCTAAAGGCAGGACCAAGCCAATTTTTTATTTAAGGTTTAAAGATGCCTACTCACATGGTATAATCAAGGTCCCAGTACTTCGTCTTACTTCCCCAACTCCCCAATTTTTAGTGAAGATAATGATATAAAGAAACCAGCAAATTATGAATACAAGCTAGAAAGCAATTGTATAACATAATGTTCCTTCTTCCTATAAAAAAAACATAATGTTCCTTCTTCCTATAAAAAAAACATAATGTTCCTTCTAGTATGTAGGACTCCTATAATTTAGTGTATAACAAAAGTAAACATTTAACCACTTTGACTTATAAGTCGCATGTATTATCCTTAAATTGTAGTGTTTATCTCCTCTGTGTTGACTGCTACTTCCTATAATTCAAAAGCTATCTCACATATCTCCAAATTTACCATACAACTCATGTAGAATAAAATATAGTCCAGAGTTTCAAGTAACAAACTAACCACTCTAATACACAGTCTTCGCAGAAGATATGTTTACAACGGAGTAAGATAGGAGCATGCATTTTCTCCTGACAGATAGCACAGAGGTCACCTGCTGCACTAACCTGCATTAGATTATTGACAGGTTAGATCGCATGTTCCTCTCTCAAGTAAGGATTTACCATAACCTATCAAAGCATGAAAACCTCACAATACTAAACTTGCAAAAGTCGTCAGATATTGGAGAAGTATATAACTGGTAAGTGATATTGTGGCCACTATTAAAATTTGCTGATAATTGACAAATTTCAAGTACTGGTGAAAAATATCGACAAAATTCAGGGCTTTCTTTATAACAGCTGCATGAGAAAGATAATTAAGCATAACAATTCGAGCAGTACAGATGCTGTAGATATCAGCAACCGGACGTACTCTATATTCTTTATAGTAATCAGTATAGGTGGCACCTATTAGGTGCTCTACATATTCTTAATAAGATGCCCAATATTAGTAATACTTGGAAACTAGCTACTCCCTTCCTGCAGAGAAATAAATCACACTATGTGTTGTGTAAGAGAAGAATTGAATTACATAAAACATCATAAAGACACAATTCAGACAATCAAGTTGGTAGGTAAAGCTTAGGTATTTCACAAAGTAGAGCAAACAAAATCCACCTGCTCCGACGTTGCATAAGTTCCATAGTGCATCTCTTTACGTGACAACGCCTTCAGTGCTGTGAAGAAGGATTGCACCTATACTCACCCAACGAAAGGGAATAAGAGACAAGGAAAGCAGCCATAGGATGAATCTTGGAATAACATCAAACAATTGTGAAGATTTAAAATATTTGCAAAGTAGATAAGATTGGAATCGAACAATTGACAAAAATACCTTTTCAACAACAGATGTAAGCTTGAACGTTAAATACAACCCAGTCATTAGAGATGAAAACAGGCTCCCATATTCTTTGTTCAAAAAGAAGCGATACCAGACTGGTGTTGGTAGTAAGGCGCGATACAATAATAACAGATACTCAACTAAAGTAAGCATTTGCCCCTGAACATTAAACAATATTGTTAATCATGTTAGTTGATTCTGAGGATATAAAAATGTTACATTAACGCCAAATAACTTTTCGGTCTGGAGCAGAGAAAAATTATCAACGGTGCTTCACAAAAGGAAAAGTTGAATAAACTTCATCACAAACACTCAATAATTCCCCAAAGAGACCAAAGGAAACTGTAATCGCTTACCTGCCTACGATAATTGCGACCTCTGCTGTTTCTGTAGTATGTTAGTAGGATACACTTGACTACCATCGCAGCCTGCCGGACTAAGGTATCTGAAAGAAACAAAGATTAAGAAACTCCATAAAGCAACTGAAATGAGTTTACGAAAAAAAATGAAGATTAAAGTTACTAAAAATTGATAATGTTGAATATTCAATATGGAATTATTTTTTTATCAGAAATATTCAATATGCAATTATAATAAACCTTGCAGCTATCTGACATACGAATGCAACATAATCCAGCTTCATTACACATCTGTGATTACTAGTTATGTATAATATGAAAAAACAATTTGTGAAGTACTTAAATAATATGGATGTTATACTTGACAAAAGAGGAGACATGACCCCCCCCCCCCCCNCCCCCCCCCCTTCCTCCCTTCTTTCTTTTTTTTTGGGTGGGAGGGGGTTGTGGGTGGGTAACTTTTAAGTAATACTGGCTCACTCGAGAAGTTGTTATTAAGATACCCAAAAAAATGAAGAAGTAATCAACCAGTCTGCCTAAGCAGAGGCTAACTCATATACTAAAGAAGCAAGGCTGCCAAAAGAAAATTGTAATCAGGTAGATCAAGAATATACCATTCACCATGATGATAAAAATAGCATGCCAGAATGGAGGTATAGCTTTGGGAGGAAGCATGATCAGTGGAGATAAAAGATCATCATTCCAATACCACCAGTAGACACCAACAACGTGAATAGTAAATGCAACACAGATGCAGATTAGAACAGAAATTTTCCGCTCTCCCTACAGCCAGCAACCAATAAGAAACAAATCAAGATCCTTTAAAAGCAACAATAACCCCCAACACTCAGAAGCACGAAAATACAAGCGCACGCACCCAGAGAGAGAGAGAGAGAGAGAGAGAGAGAGAGCAAATCACAGAACCTTCAGAGCAGTCTGTTTTCGAAGAATATCATTTGATTTGAACATGAAAGCAGCAATCCAAATTGTAACAAAGAAACCTGCAGGCAGTCAAGATAAAAGTTATCGACTACAAGAAAAAAGGACCAATGAGACTAGCTTTAGTAACCAAGAACAGTTTCCACACTTAAGGGAATAAGAAGAATAACATTCCAACTCCTATCCTTTGTCACCTAAGAGCGCAATATCTAGGAACATCAACAACACCAACATGGAACAATCAGGGTAAAAAGGGAAAATGACCAAGGATAGACTACAAAAATGATGCAACTATGCATAAAATAGGAAAAAAGCCAACAACTGCACAAACTGGGTTTATTCATTTCCTTCCCAATCTCCTGCTAAAGAAGCTTCTGCATACTCATGACATTTATGACAGATGGCACCTTTGCCTACATCTAGTTAACAGGTTGTTACTTACTTAGCTCTGCTGCAACCTTCTATCAAGGAAGTTGTTAGAATAATTCTTTGTAACTATTTTGCGAACCTTAATTGCAAAGAATTTACTTAAGTTACAATAAGAGTGAATTCTCAACATCACAGGCTCTACTCATATTTTTCAGTTCATTTGTTTTTCTCTCTAAATTTCCTTCTTTCAACATTCTATTGAACTGCTGATGTTCAAATTCCCCTCTTCAATTTTGCGTATAATAGAGGAAGAGTGAAATCACAGGCTCTACTCATATTTTTCAGTTCATTTTTTTCCTCTCTAAATCTCCTTCTTTCAACATTTTGTTGAACTGTTGAAGTTTACAAAAACTTCCCCACTTCTTTTCTTGTGCTGGTGGGGAGGGGTGGGGGGTGGGGTGGGATGTTGGAGTTGAGGTTGAGGTTGAGGTTGAGGAGAGATGAGAGATCAAAGAAAGAACCCCAAATTATAACCACCATCAACAACACTAGATGCCAGCATCCGAGTCCTAGTAACCCAACTCAACATCGCAATGAACCTGATGTAGTTTCCTCATCCGATCAAAGCAGCAACTCAGTAGCACAAATCAAGTTCCAATCTTTTATGTTTATTATCCCTTCTCCTCCCCAAGGAGAATCATAAGAAAAAAAGATAAGAAAGCAATTAGCGTCTAACTAAATCAAATATTGATTCTCAGAACTTATGCATAAAACCCCGGAATGATCAATCCAATGATTATCAAAGCAATCTGGAAATTAAAGGAAGAGATTACTAACCACGTCCTAGAATTGGATAATATTGGAGAAAATCAATTTTCAAAATACATTATATTTAAGCCCCTTACGAGCTATAATTTTGAGAAGGATATACCTTGCAAATGCTGTCGGATAAAGACGACCAACAGAAGCAGAATAAAGGGGAGGACCTGCTCAATCCACCTAGCAGCCTGCTGAATATCGTATCTTTGATAAGAAGAATCTCTGCCACTTGCCCCAGCTCCTTCAATTGTTTCTCCTTCTCCACCAACATTTCCCCCCAAGGACTGGGAGATGTCATCTCCTCGACTGTGAACAGTCCCGGGATCTCCTCGAACTTCGGATACCAATGTCGCAGAGGTCATCCTAGGCAGTGATTGGGTTTGTACTTCACTTTGAGCCGTCACCTCCCTCGTCTGCCCAACCGCTAATCCACTAGATTCCCTTTGAGGTTCTTGTTCTCCTGCGCCAATTATCCTAATGGAAACCTCACCGTCATTGGCAACTGCGGTGGACTCCTCTAGCTGATTATGAAGCTGATCTCGGAACCCTTGTGGTACTCGTCCGTTGACTAAAGCATCCGTTTCTGGGTGAGTAGACCGGCCACGAAGAAGGCCGGAATATTCCAACAACGCCGATATCGGTGACTGAATAATGTTAGAAGCAGATAGCAAAGCATATCTTCTAGATGGACCGCTAATTGAAGCTGCTCTATAGGAGTCGAGATCGTTACCAGAGGCTTCCATTAGTGCGGATGCCCAAACCCTAATAGAAAATTTCAATCGGGATACAGTAGAGAAATTAAATGTCAATTATACACATACATAAAGACGGGGTGAGACTTTCCCCTTTTTAAGGCCTTCGAAAAGACCAACTGAGCAAAGCCTAAAAACGAAAGTGAAAAGGAACAACAACGATACTTGTTAAGAGACAAAAGAGAACCTCGTACGAAAGGGAAACTACGTTGGAATTGGGATTTTGGGATTAAGGGAAAGATATCGTGGTGTAAACCTCTAGCTCAAAATCGGAAGGAAGAGAGAGAGAGAGAGAGAGAGAGAGAGAGAGAGAGAGAGAGAGAGAGAGAGAAGGGCGTCGAAAATTGGAAGAGCGACAATGAATTATTGTTGCCGCGAATGTGGAATAGTCAACGGAAAACCCACCGGATTGGCTGGCAGAGGAATTAGGGTTTCGATTAGAGAACGTGGAAAAGTATTGGTGATGGAAATGGGGTGGATGGAGCTTTGAAGTCTTCGTTGTTTTCCCCCATTTACTATCGGTGTCTCGTACTCTCCCTAGTCTCCTCCTCTGGGTTGGACATGGAGAAGAGAAGAGAAGGCTAGAGGGAAATTTAATTTTTTTTCTAAACTATACCTAAATAAAACAATTTATAAAAATATATCTTTAGTATGAGTGTTTACGGTTCAATTCGATCAATTTTTTTATGAAAAATCACATTGAACTGAAATTTTGATTCGATAATAAAATTGAACTAAATTGTTCATGTTAAAAGAATCGAACCAAATCATAAGTTTCAATTCAGTTATTTGATTCGGTATTATTTATTAAAAATAGTTTTTAAATGATATTATTAGAAAAAAATAATATAAATTCAAATTTTTGTTTTAATTCAGTGCGCGGTTCAGTTTTATATGAAATTATATATAAAAAATAATATGAATTAAATATTCGATTCGATTTAGTTCAAATATCACCACCGAAATTTTGATTCTCTCATTCTTTTCGAACCGAACACATATAAAAAATCGATCAAACCGATCATTTCGGTTCGATTCGATACGTCGATTCAAGACAATTTTTAACACCTCTAATCTTTAGACTAATTTTTACTTATCCTAACTTCTAGTCCATCTTTGACAAAAAAAAAACTACTGATCAATACTCCACTCAAAATGAGCCGGTGAAGTTACAAATGTACCCTTCTAAATCTCCAACCCTCTCTCTCTTTGTATGCGTTTTTGCCAAATCTGGTTTGTCGCCGCACTCGTCGTCGGAGCACGAAAAGAATGGGGGAGAACACGGCAAGCGAATAGCTACACATATCTGGTTCACGCTTGTTCGTACGTAACTCGCTTGCCCAGATCTAGTTCTGACATGGTCGCGCTCGTCGCTGGAGCGCAAGAAGAAGGCTCGTTGCCGGAGCGTTCGTCTGTCCGTATCGCAAAGCTGGTCGACGCACGATCTGGTTTGGTTTCCTGTGACGTGAAGATGATAGAGCCAAGAATAGAGGGTGTTGCAAAGAAAATGGAAATGATGAAGCTGAAGATTGAACAATTTAGACTAATACAATTTTGTTCGAAACTTTGGTGTCAATTTATTATTTTTAGGGATGATGATGAAAAACATTGGGCATGAGTTGCAAAAATAATTTGTGCGCACTGTGTATATTTATTGAGATGATGATGTGCTTTGTGGGTTGGGTATCCATTGCAGAACCGATGGAATTAAAAGTCCAATAAATGATTCATCAAAGAGAATGGTATGCGAACATCATGTAGATTACTCGATGGGTATACGATCATCATGTAGACTACTCGATGGGTACACGGGCATCATATAGCCATTATATAGACTGCATGATGATACACGGACATCATGTAGCCATCTTGTAGACTACATGATGCTCGTGTACACGTCATGTAGACTACACGGGCATCGTGTAGCCATCACGTAAACTCGTGTAGCCATCTATAAGATATAATATTTGTTTAGATCTTATTATTAGTTATTTTATCTTGTAATAAAAATGAATATTAATATTTAGTAAACATAATTAAATATTCAAAACCTAAATAAATTCAGGAATATTCATACATATATAACTAGAAATTATAGACTAGAGATGAGTACACGATGTCCGTGTACCCATCTTGTAGACTACACAATGGATACACGGATCATTGTGTACCCATCGTGTAGACTACAGGATTGGTACACGGATCATTGTGTACCCATCGTGTAGACTACAGGATTGGTACACGGATCATTGTGTACCCATCATGTAGACTACAGGATTGGTACACGATCATCGTGTACCCATCATGTAGACTATATGATAGGCATACAAGCGTCGTGTATCCTTTCTCTCGATGTTCTCTCTCTTTCTCAACATTCTCTCTCTCTCTCTACGTTCTCTTTCAAAATTAACACTACCAAAATTAACAAAACCTACAAAAATTAACAAACCCATTAAAATTAATAAATGTTAACAAAACCTTTACAATCGTATGCGTTAATGCAGTAATCATATCAGCAACTATAGATCCAGAAGATTGTATCGCTACCATATCTGCATAACCTGGACTCTCATACCAGATGATAACAATCTTTAGCTGAAAGAAAGAAGAAATTCCTAGGAATGTGCAAAGCTGAGACCGACTATTGTTGAGTGGCAGCAAATGAGAAATATAGTTTGATTTTCTTCGAAAAACTATACATATCAAAAATTAATAAAACCCATTAAAATTAACAAAACTCATTCTCTCTATAGTTTCTCTTTCTGCGTACTATCTTTTTCTACCATTTTGTTGTGTTTAATTGTTGTTTTATGTGAATTTTATTATTTTTCAACAAAATACACAGAGATTTAGCCCTTAGATTTTTCTATTATAGATTATGTTGAAGGAGATTGGGATTCAGGGTAAAATGGGGTTCTGGAGAAAATAGGAGAGGGAAATGAAGATGAAAGATGAACAAATAGTGTGGGGTAGGGGTTTGGTAAGAAGGACAATGAGGAAAAAGAAAAGAGAAAAAGTGACGGGAGGTGGACCAAGGGTTAGAGCAAGACAAAATTAGTCAATGAGTATAATTTTGTAAAGTACTTTCCCCAAGAAATAATAGCTTTAATCTCAATCCTCTCCTGAGTCTCCTCTTTTGAGGCTTCGGTTTTATTCATTGCGATTTGATTTTGCTTCACAAAATAATAACACAAACATATCAAATTATGTTCCCCTCATGTTTTTCTATGTTATCCCCATGATATGTATGTAAACAAAAAACTATTTTAATTGAGGTGCATTTATACACTACAAGAAAATGGCATTTTAGTAACCAAACTTTTAGCCACAAAGGTAAGTTCGTGGTTAAAAGCCATATTTATTTATTTGGTCACAAAAAACTCGATATTTCTCCAAGAAAAAAAGGAGGGCGCGCGCCAATTATATGGTGGACTTTTGCCGATGAATATTTAAATTCGTCAGCAAAAGTCATGTTTTTACCGACCACTTTATAATTTGGTCGGTAAAGGTCCAAGGAAAATGACAACGTTTTTCGAGAGGAATAAAACCTTATCATTCCCCTCAGCCCTCCTCACCGTATGCCTAACCCATATCCCCTATCGGCCCCCTCGTGACAGAGACGACCCCCTCAAAGAGAGCTTCTCATTCTTCTTCGTCATTTGTCACCGAGCTTTCTTCTTCTTCTTCGTCGTTTCTCACCAAGGTTTTAGTAAGCTCTCATCTCCTTGTATTTGAGCGTGCTAGATGATTTTTTGAATACTTTCTTATTGATGCTCCTTGTCTAAAGATAATGCGTTAGCTTCAGTGTGTGTGTGGGTGTGGGGGCGTTTATCACTTTATATCTGATCGTGATTTTTGAATATTTTCTAATTGATGCTCTTTGTCTTGATAATAGTGTTAGTTTCAATGTGTGTGTGAGTATGAGAGGGGCTTATCGCTTTTGTATCTGAGCATGATTTTTGAATATTTTCTGATTGATGCTCCATGTCTTTATAATATTATTAGTTTCAATGTGTGTATGGGTGTGAGGGGCTTAACATCTTATATTTGAGCGTGCAAGATGATATTTGAATATTTTCTAATTGATGCTCATTGTCTAAAGATAATAGTATTAGTTTCAATGTGTGGGTGTGTGGGGGGGGATGGGTTATCACTTTGTATCTGAGTGTGATTTTTGAATATTTTTTCATTGATGCCCCTTGTATCGATAATGGTGTTAGTTTCAATGTGTGTATGGGTGTGGGAGAGGCTTATAACTTTGTATCTGAGTGTGCTAGATGATTTTTGAATATTTTCTTACTGATGCTCCTTGTCTAAAGATAGTAGTGTTAGTTTTAATTTTTTTTTTGGGCGCGGGG